>CM034535.1:57631657-57673948 GCA_020002185.1 Paraescarpia echinospica
CATGTGTATTTCATGTGTCGACATAGTCAAGTACTTTTGAAACAGCATGTATTAGGCTTGTTAACAAATGTAAATGCGTAGTAATATATATCATTTCTAACTCCCTCAGTTCGATTTTTGGCTTCTAACGTTCACGGAAATGCAAACCTACAAAGCATTCGCTATGAAGTGTTTGTTCGTTTGTGCAGATTTGTATTTCGTTTTGGTGTAATTGACAGAAAAACCTTAATTACGACCATGTCGGTTCGAAATTAGTTATAGGACCTCAGTCGGAAAATACGATTTATCAAAGCACGTGGCGTTAGATCGAGGTCTGGAACATTTCTGACGAGACCTCGATCTAACGGCCGGTTTATTTACACATCTGTGCCAGTGAATCAACTAAAAGGAAAGCAAAAGCCTAATCTATAGCTAGAGGCAGTTGCTAAACATGGAGATGTATGTGGATGAATGTTTAAAGTCTACGGCGCAATAAACAAAAGTGATGCACGTGTTTTTTGTATTTGGTTGCCGTCGTTGTGTCTGTCAAGGTTGATGATGACATGATGATGATGGTTTATTACAGAAACTATGACACAATACATTCGATATTTGATGCACATTTGATACATACACTGTTATAGTTTCTGTAATGAGAGTTTAAAGCCACGAGTGGCTGATGTTCCCTCTCAATACATGTAATACATATGTAATTCCATGGTGCACATAAAATAATTTAATAAAAAGAAGAAGAAGAAGAAACAGATTGTGCAATTGAAGAAAGAAAATCAGCAACACAAATCACAGCAATACTATTGTCATGAATACACGCATTAGAATGCAACAATGAATGTTAGTTATATAAGTCACTAACATTATTTACTCACAAAAATCTCTTGACATTTAGACGTTGCCAGTGCATATATACAATTCACTGTTGTTGTTATATAATTCCATAGCTTAACACCTCGACGTCTAATGGTTTTATAGAATACGTTGGTTTTAGAAATCGGTACATGCAATAGATCCACATGGCGTGTCATATAATTATTGGTTAACGATTTGCCCTTAAATATAAAGAAAATACAATTGGTTTCTCATTCTACCATGAGCACATTTTCTTTAGACGAACAATTTGTAATTAAACAGGCTGAAGAAAGAAAGCTCATGTTAAATGTATGATTATTTTAAAAATATTTTAAAAATCGTATTGTCAACGCGGATTTGAAATACCGCATGAAAATGTCTATGTTGTTATCTGTGTCATGTTTACGAGTTAAAGTTCGCCACTTATGACATGTATTGCGTTTCAGCAATGACGCGTGGTGCAAGTCCCTGGAAGACTAGCTCAGTGGTTACGCCGCTACAGCCTCAATCACGGGGTTTCCTGCACATCCTCTTCATGTGTCTGATGTCTTCTTTGTCGACTTCGACTTTGTAGTCTACAGTAGATATAGCGTTTTACACAAGCTAGTAAATTGTTATAACATACATTGTATAACAGTACAAATGTTTCAATCAAACTTAGGGAAGACAACAACTATATTATCAATATCAATGTTTGTGTTTAAAAACATTGCTTAAATCGATGCTGTTTGTAGTACAATAACCTTGTCTAAAACTAAACAGAGGTTGTTTGCAAAAAGTTATTATAGTATCCTATGTTTAATAAGGTGAAGCTAATTTCCTACTTTACTGTTCATTTGTAAATATAATTTTCTCACCGTATACTAATTGTTCATAATGTACTCTCACTCCTATTTTGCATGTTTTAATGACATAGACAATAATCAATTTATTTTACATACTGTATTGATGGTTTGCTTAATGGTACTGTTGTGACTCAGAAAAAGGTTCCTATCGCTCCGCTAGGGATCTTTGGGATGAATACAATTATTAAATATGTACGTCAAATATGCACGGTAAACTTAAATTGCCTTATGCATATGTGTGCAAATTGCATAGCATTAATGTACATTAATTTAAATGCTACGTTACCATAAATCTCTGGCAAGAAATACAGCAGGTCTGGTTTTCCTCGGATGACCGTATCGCTTGTGCGTCTTACGCCTTCGTTCGTTTTTGATCAGTGCCAACTATACTCTGTGTTAATGATTTCTCCTAAAACGTGCGGTGCAAACAAATTTAACGAATATGCACAAAGAAGCACGGTGTTTCAGAAGTGTGTACAACATATTACTTATTGTATGTTAATATAATCGTCGATTGAAATGATTCCTTGAGACTCGTAGTATTTCATCGTTCAGTTTTCTAAGAAAGATACTTCTGATATACATCATGTTTTCACTGTAATTGTAATTTCACTGTAATTTTTGTATATATATATATATATATATATACGTGGTATATATGTATATATATATATATATATATATATATACATATATATGTATATATATATATATATAATTGACGGGTGATATAATGTGTTTACGAAATCAAAACGTGTGATGCTAATTACTATGACCATGCATACCGCTGATACCGTACATACTTACGTGATAATGTAATTTCTCCGTACATACAATGAATAAATAATGTAAACCAATACTCATTCAATATTTTTATTGTTGAGGTGTATACTCTTGGTTTCTATGGGAACTTCCATAGACAACAACAACATGTCTTACGACATATCATCAAGGTGATCCCATCTGAACGATTGTCCTCCAAAAACACATTCGCCTTTCCTCGTCCCGTTCTGATACACATTAACAGCTATGTTACACGGCTGTAACACAACTGAATTTGTTAGACTAGAGAGCAATGTCGTTTTCTATATGATTCAGCACAAACGAGTATATCAAAATTGTAATTTACACCTGGAAGTGCCGATGCACTAAAGTGGGGGTTAAGTAGCACTTTCGGTTAATTGTATATCTTGTCTGGCAAGTGGATTACACGATGTGTCCAAGTCGGTGCGTCTGTGGAGATGATAATCCCTGGATCAGAAGCTATAATTAGAACAGCACCACCTCCCAAAATTGCAGCAATGGACTAGAATGATGCTACTTATTTACATCATCTGGTCGTAGATGCGCCTGTGGTTAATTGTGTCTTTGATATGACTAGTCGACACAATTGTTTCTGAACAAGCATAAGCATGAGTCAACTAAGATGGGCAGGGCTTATAGAGAAAATGGGAGAAGAACGGATGGCAAAGAGAGCAGATGCACAGAGACTGGAAGGGAAAAGGAGGCGAGGAAGAACTAGACTGCGATGGGAAGACTATGGAAAAAGAGATTTTGAAGGATTGGGAGAAGGGTGGAAAACGAGAGCGAACGATCTGGTGGAGAGAGCTGTGCAGGATCAGCGAGAGAAATTTAAAAAAAATCAGACATCGAGCATCGGAATCGAGGCCAGTTTCATCCCTGACAGACAGGGATATATGAGGAGTTCAAATTCATGTTTGTAGAGAGCCTCAATGTAGATATTTGGGGGGGTGCAAATCGAGGTTTTGGAGAGCCTCAACCCACCAAATATCCACCATGTTCCGACGCTAGTGTTTTGGGTTTGGCTTTGTTGTCTGGGCTTGAACAAATTCGTGACCTTAGGCAACACACTGGATGCCTTTTATGTTCAACGCATGTGTCCATGGTTGATGACTTTGAGTGTGCGTATACGGTTACACATCTAGTTATTGTGCACAAAAGATTATGTGTTTGTACTTCTAAATATTATGATAGAAGCCTAATGCGATTGAGTTTAGACTAAGATAAATGGGGGCATGCGGGCAATCACTTTAAAAAATGTAATCTAGGTTCTCTCACCAAAACCGGAGACCAAAAATGAATTACTTCATAGCATGAGGTGTGTACCTCTTCTACCACTCCCCATTTCATTTTTGGTTTCATCTGAATATCCTTGATCGAAAATATAAACGATAATTTATGTACCTCCACACATGAAAAACAGGGATGTTGAACGCATTTTTCAGTTGAACATTAACCGTGGGCTTTGAAGTATACATTTCTTGAATATTTATTCATTAATGACATGATATATTTTCATAGGTGTACATGTCATGTTCATTATGCCTTACATAAATATAACAATATATATATATATATATATAACTATAATCAGTTAGACCCTAATAAACTTTAGTGTCTTTAGTTTATAATAAAATATCTAAATCGTAAACTAAAATAGTATTGTCTCTAATTATTTTACCAAACCTACATATAAAATGCACAAACGAGGTGGCGAATCGTCGTTCCTAGAGTATAGTTTCATTTTGCTAAGGGATCATCTCGGAACATCGATGTCCGATATCAAGCGAAATTATTTTTGTTGGGGGGACGGGGGTCTGAGGCAGTTTCACCTGGCGTCGGACATCGACCGACACTCTTAATTATACTGGTATCATCATATTAATATTTAAAAAATTCGTCTGAGGTGGGTGGGGGGGCTGAGGCAAGATGAAAGTAATTTCGTCTGATATCGGACATCAACGTTCTGAAATGACTTCTAAGTGAATCGAATTGTAGACGCACCGCGCGCACCGTGCACGTCCTAGTAGACTTACTACAAGTTAACTTCCTGTCAATTTTGGCTGTTTATTACGTGGTCCAATGGCGCTGGTAGCCTGATTTGAGTGGGCCTATTTATTGACACCGCGTTATTCATACTTGTATTTCGGCGCAACGCTGCTTTTATGTGCTACTACGGAACCCAGATTAAGTAATTAAACATCACTGAATTTGCATCGAAGATCGTCTTACGGAATATGTGTCAGTTTTTTCCAGACATGGAAATGTTGGGGACCGAGGAGTAAATCAAGAAGTATAAATTATGAAAAGTTTATATTTTTATTTATATAAGGCATAAATAACATGTTTGCATTCTGAACAGATATTATGTCATTAATTAATAAATATAAACAAATAGGCTTCAAAACTGTTGGTTAATGTTAAACTGAGAAATACCTTAACCATCCCTGGTTCATCGTGTCTGCAGGTACACTAAATAGTGTTTATATTTGCGATCAGGGATATCCAGATGGAAACAATAATTATTTAACAAATAAAATGTTGAATAGGTACATATTTCATGTTATAAAGTAATCTATTTCAGTCCCTAGTCTAGTTTTTGCGAAGAGGCTGCCTGCCTGGCACCCGTTTTTGTTCGGCTAAATTAAATCCCAGTAGATGTCCGAGACAATATTTAGAAGTACAATCACATAATCTTTTGTGCACAATAACTAGATGTGTAACCGTATACGTACAGTCAGCGTCATCAGCCAACATCACATGCTCTGAACACAAAAAGAAATATGTTTAATACAAATAAATAAAAATGGCTGCCTAAGTCTCGTTTTCGGCGTACGCATGCTCATTGCGGCACCTTTATAATGTATACCATCGCATCGCGCATCGCATCGCGCATCGCATCGCGTATCGCATCGCGCATCGCATCGCGCATCGCATCGCGCATCGCATCGCGTATCGCTTCGCGCATCACGTATCGCATCGCGCATCGCATCGCGTATCGCATCGCGCATCGCGTATCGCATCGCGCATCGCGTATCGCATCGCGCATCGCATCGCGCCTCGCATCGCATCGCGCATCGCATCGCGTATCGCATCGCGCATCGCATCGCGCATCGCATCGCGTATCGCATCGCCCTATGGCGCGTATCGCATCGCGCATCGCATCGCGCATCGCCCATCGCATCGCGCATCGTCCATCGTCCATCGCATCGCGCATCGCATCGCGCATCGTCCATCGCATCGCGCATCGCATCGCGCATCGTCCATCGCATCGCCCATCGCATCGCGCATCGCTCATCGCATCGCCCATCGCATCGCGCATCGCGTCATCGCCCTATGGCGCTGCAGGTTGCCACACAAAAACGCGATGGCCCTTCTCGGCCATCATAATAACGTTTCCTTCATTCCCTGCAAAAGTTGTCCTAACATGTTCTTGAAAAATTAACAGCATATTTAATCTCCTTGACACAAATGCTGTAGAGAAGTGAAATTCTCATACTTCATTTTTCAGAAAAATTCACCTAAACTTGATACCCCTCAATTTTGCCTCAATCTGGTGGGGGATTTTGAAATATTGTATGGTGCGTTCTGTAAAATAACCACTGTGCGAATACGCGAGCGACTAGCGTATTATTTATTGTTACCTCGTGAAAGATCTAATGCAGTAGTACATTCAGTATTCACGGGACCAACATGTCCCATGTCAAAGTACTCGAACAAATATTCACACATTACACCAAAACGGTATTTTCAAGAGCACTCTTTCGGTAATGGCGGAAGAATCTTTAGTGTGGTCTTACCCCAGCGACAAAATTAGCGATTTGGCGATTATCAATTTGTGTTGCCCTCTACCGATCAAATGTTCAATATTCGCCGTAATTATAATTTGTTCGGTAGACGGCGATTGTAGTGTAGTACCACACCTGGTGGGGTGCCGTTGGATTCTTTTTAGCAGCAGTAATGCTGCATTATGATGTTTTTGGTGAGCCTCAAGAGGGGTACAATTGGAGGATTTTTGTGAGCCTCCTGAAGAGTGTGCAGTTGGAGGGTACTGATGGACCTAGGGGGCAGTTGGAGTTGTTTGTGAACCTCCTGAAGGGTATGCAGTTGGAGGATAATTATGGACCTCAGGGGCAGTTGGAGTTGTTTGTGAACCTCCTGAAGGGTGTGCAGTTGGAGGGTAATGATGGACCTCGGGGGCAGTTGGAGTTGTTTGTGAACCTCCTGAAGGGTGTACAGTTGGAGGATATTGATGGACCTCGGGGGCATTTGGAGTTGTTTGTGAACCTCCTGAAGGGTGTGCAGTTGGAGGATAATGATGGACCTCGGGGGCAGTTGGAGTTATTTGTGAACCTCCTGAAGGGTGTGCAGTTGGAGGATATTGATGGACCTCGGGGGCAGTTGGAGTTGTTTGTGAACCTCCTGAAGGGTGTGCAGTTGGAGGGTATTGATGAACCTCGGGGGCAGTTGGAGTTGTTTGTGAACCTCCTGAAGGGTGTGCAGTTGGAGGATAATGATGGACCTCGGGGGCAGTTGGAGTTGTTTGTGAACCTCCTGAAGGGTGTGCAGTTGGAGGATATTGATGGACCTCGGGTGCAGTTGGAGTTGTTTGTGAACCTCCTGAAGGGTGTGCAGTTGGAGGGTAATGATGGACCTCGGGGGCAGTTGGAGTTGTTTGTGAACCTCCTGAAGGGTGTGCAGTTGGAGGATAATGATGGACCTCGGGGGCAGTTGGAGTTGTTTGTGAACCTCCTGAAGAGTGTGCAGTTGGAGGATATTGATGGACCTCGGGGGCATTTGGAGTTGTTTGTGAACCTCCTGAAGGGTGTGCAGTTGGAGGATAATGATGGACCTCGGGGGCAGTTGGAGTTGTTTGTGAACCTCCTGAAGGGTATGCAGTTGGAGGGTATTGATGGACCTCGGGGCAGTTGGAGTTGTTTGTGAACCTCTTGAAGGGTGTGCAGTTGGAGGGTATTGATGGACCTCGGGGCAGTTGGAGTTGTTTGTGAACCTCCTGAAGGGTGTGCAGTTGGAGGATAATGATGGACCTCGGGGGCAGTTGGAGTTGTTTGTGAACCTCCTGAAGGGTGTGCAGTTGAAGGATATTGATGGACCTCGGGTGCAGTTGGAGTTGTTTGTGAACCTCCTGAAGGGTGTGCAGTTGGAGGGTATTGATGGACCTCGGGGACAGTTGGAGTTGTTTGTGAACCTCCTGAAGGGTGTGCAGTTGGAGGATATTGATGGGCCTCGGGGGTAGTTGGAGTTGTTTGTGAACCTCCTGAAGGGTGTGCAGTTGGAGGATAATGATGGACCTCGAGGGCAGTTGGAGTTGTTTGTGAACCTCCTGAAGGGTGTGCAGTTGGAGGATATTGATGGACCTCGGGTGCAGTTGGAGTTGTTTGTGAACCTCCTGAAGGGTGTGCAGTTGGAGGGTAATGATGGACCTCGGGGGCAGTTGGAGTTGTTTGTGAACCTCCTGAAGGGTGTGCAGTTGGAGGATAATGATGGACCTCGGGGGCAGTTGGAGTTGTTTGTGAACCTCCTGAAGAGTGTGCAGTTGGAGGATATTGATGGACCTCGGGGGCATTTGGAGTTGTTTGTGAACCTCCTGAAGGGTGTGCAGTTGGAGGATAATGATGGACCTCAGGTGTAGTTGGAGTTGTTTATGAACCTCTGCTGAAGGGTGTGCAGTTGGAAGGAGAGTGATGATGGACCTCAGGGGCAGTTGGAGTTGTTTGTGAACCTCCCTGAAGATTGTGCAGTTGGAGGATATTGATGGGTCTCGGGGCAGTTGGAGTTGTTTGTGAACCTCCACAGAAGGAGGTGTGCAGTTGGAGGGAGTAATGATGGACCTCAGGGGCGAGATTCAGGAGTTGTTTGTGAACCTCCTGAAGGGTGTACAGTTGGAGGATATTGATGGACCTCAGGGGCATTTGGGATTGTTGTGAACCTCCTAAAAAAGGGTTATTGCAGTTGGAGGACTAATGAGGACCTCAGGGGCAGTTGGAGTTGTTTGTGAACCTCCACAGAAGGGTGTGCAGTTGGAGGGTAATGATGGACCTCCCGAGGGGCAGTTGGGTTGTTGTGAACCTCCTGAAGGGTGTGCAGTTGGGAGGATATGTGGACCTCGAGGGGCAGTTGGAGTTGTTTGTGAACCTCCTGAAGGGTGTGCAGTTGGAGGATATTGATGGACCTCGGGGGCAGTTGGAGTTGTTTGTGAACCTCCTGAAGGGTGTGCAGTTGGAGGGTATTGATGGACCTCGGGGGCAGTTGGAGTTGTCTGTGAACCTCCTGAAGGGTGTGCAGTTGGAGGATAATGATGGACCTCGGGGGCAGTTGGAGTTGTCTGTGAACCTCCTGAAGGGTGTGCAGTTGGATGATAATGATGGACCTCGGGGGCAGTTGGAGGTGTTTGTGAACCTCCTGAAGGGTGTGCAGTTGGAGGATATTGATGGGCCTCGGGGGCAGTTGGAGTTGTTTGTGAACCTCCTGAAGGGTGTGCAGTTGGAGGATATTGATGGGTCTCGGGGGCAGTTGGAGTTGTTTGTGAACCTCCTGAAGGGTGTGCAGTTGGAGGGTATTGATGGACCTCGGGGGCAGTTGGAGTTGTTTGTGAACCTCCTGAAGGGTGTGCTGTTGGAGGATAATAATGGACCTCGGGGGCAGTTGGAGTTGTTTGTGAACCTCCTGAAGGGTGTGCAGTTGGAGGATATTGATGGACCTCGGGGGCAGTTGGAGTTGTTTGTAAACCTCCTGAAGGGTGTGCAGTTGGAGGGTATTGATGGACCTCGGGGGCAGTTGGAGTTGTCTGTGAACCTTCTGAAGGGTGTGCAGTTGGAGGATAATGATGGACCTCGGGGGCATTTGGAGTTGTTTGTGAACCTCCTGAAGGGTGTGCAGTTGGAGGATAATGATGGACCTCGGGGTAGTTGGAGTTGTTTGTGAACCTCCTGAAGGGTGTGCAGTTGGAGGGATAATGATGGACCTCGGGGGCATTTGGAGTTGTTTGTGAACCTCTGAAGGGAGGTGTGCAGTTGGAGGATAATGATGGACCTGCAGGGGCAGTTGGAGTTGTTTGTGGAAGGAACCTCCTGAGAAGGTGTGCAGTTGGAGGATATTGATGGACCTCGGGGGGCAGTTGGGTTTTTGTGAGCCTCCTGAAGAGTGTGCAGTTGGAGGGTACTGATGGACCTAGGGGGCAGTTGGAGTTGTTTGTGAACCTCCTGAAGGGTATGCAGTTGGAGGATAATTATGGACCTCAGGGGCAGTTGGAGTTGTTTGTGAACCTCCTGAAGGGTGTGCAGTTGGAGGGTAATGATGGACCTCGGGGGCAGTTGGAGTTGTTTGTGAACCTCCTGAAGGGTGTACAGTTGGAGGATATTGATGGACCTCGGGGGCATTTGGAGTTGTTTGTGAACCTCCTGAAGGGTGTGCAGTTGGAGGATAATGATGGACCTCGGGGGCAGTTGGAGTTGTTTGTGAACCTCCTGAAGGGTATGCAGTTGGAGGGTATTGATGGACCTCGGGGCAATTGGAGTTGTTTGTGAACCTCCTGAAGGGTGTGCAGTTGGAGGGTATTGATGGACCTCGGGGGCAGTTGGAGTTGTTTGTGAACCTCCTGAAGGGTGTGCAGTTGGAGGATAATGATGGACCTCGGGGGCAGTTGGAGTTGTTTGTGAACCTCCTGAAGGGTGTGCAGTTGGAGGATATTGATGGACCTCGGGTGCAGTTGGAGTTGTTTGTGAACCTCCTGAAGGGTGTGCAGTTGGAGGGTAATGATGGACCTCGGGGGCAGTTGGAGTTGTTGGTGAACCTCCTGAAGGGTTTGCAGTTGGAGGATAATGATGGACCTCGGGGGCATTTGGAGTTGTTTGTGAACCTCCTGAAGGGTGTGCAGTTGGAGGATAATGATGGACCTCGGGGGTAGTTGGAGTTGTTTGTGAACCTCCTGAAGGGTGTGCAGTTGGAGGATAATGATGGACCTCGGGGGCATTTGGAGTTGTTTGTGAACCTCCTGAAGGGTGTGCAGTTGGAGGATAATGATGGACCTCGGGGGCAGTTGGAGTTGTTTGTGAACCTCCTGAAGGGTGTGCAGTTGGAGGATATTGATGGACCTCTGGGGCAGTTGGAGTTGTTTGTGAACCTCCTGAAGGGTGTGCAGTTGGAGGGTATTGATGGACCTCGGGGGCAGTTGGAGTTGTCTGTGAACCTCCTGAATAGTGTGCAGTTGGAGGATAATGATGGACCTCGGGGGCAGTTGGAGGTGTTTGTGAACCTCCTGAAGGGTGTGCAGTTGGAGGATATTGATGGGCCTCGGGGGCAGTTGGAGGTGTTTGTGAACCTCCTGAAGGGTGTGCAGTTGGAGGGTATTGATGGACCTCGGGGGCAGTTGGAGTTGTTTATGAACCTCCTGAAGGGTGTGCAGTTGGAGGATATTGATGGGTCTCGGGGGCAGTTGGATTTGTTTGTGAACCTCCTGAAGGGTGTGCAGTTGGAGGATAATGATGGACCTCGGGGGTAGTTGGAGTTGTTTGTGAACCTCCTGAAGGGTGTGCAGTTGGAGGATAATGATGGACCTCGGGGGCATTTGGAGTTGTTTGTGAACCTCCTGAAGGGTGTGCAGTTGGAGGATAATGATGGACCTCGGGGGCAGTTGGAGTTGTTTGTGAACCTCCTGAAGGGTGTGCAGTTGAAGGATATTGATGGACCTCGGGGGCAGTTGGAGTTGTTTGTGAACCTCCTGAAGGGTGTGCAGTTGGAGGGTATTGATGGACCTCGGGGGCAGTTGGAGTTGTTTGTGAACCTCCTGAAGGGTGTGCAGTTGGAGGATATTGATGGACCTCGGGGGCAGTTGGAGTTGTTTGTGAACCTCCTGAAGGGTGTGCAGTTGGAGGATATTGATGGACCTCGGGGGCAGTTGGAGTTGTTTGTGAACCTCCTGAAGGGTGTGCAGTTGGAGGATAATGATGGACCTCGGGGGCAGTTGGAGTTGTTTGTGAACCTCCTGAAGGGTGTGCAGTTGGAAGGTATTGATGGACCTCGGGGGCAGTTGGAGTTGTTTGTGAACCTCCTGAAGGGTGTGCAGTTGGAGGATAATAATGGACCTCGGGGGCAGTTGGAGTTGTTTGTGAACCTCCTGAAGGGTGTGCAGTTGGAGGATATTGATGGACCTCGGGGGCAGTTGGAGTTGTTTGTGAACCTCCTGAAGGGTGTGCAGTTGGAGGGTATTGATGGACCTCGGGGGCAGTTGGAGTTGTCTGTGAACCTCCTGAAGGGTGTGCAGTTGGAGGATAATGATGGACCTCGGGGGCAGTTGGAGTTGTCTGTGAACCTCCTGAAGGGTGTGCAGTTGGATGATAATGATGGACCTCGGGGGCAGTTGGAGGTGTTTGTGAACCTCCTGAAGGGTGTGCAGTTGGAGGATATTGATGGGCCTCGGGGGCAGTTGGAGTTGTTTGTGAACCTCCTGAAGGGTGTGCAGTTGGAGGTATTGATGGGTCTCGGGGGCAGTTGGAGTTGTTTGTGAACCTCCTGAAGGGTGTGCAGTTGGAGGATATTGATGGTCTCGGGGGCAGTTGGAGTTGTTTGTGAACCTCCTGAAGGGTGTGCAGTTGGAGGATAATGATGGACCTCGGGGGTAGTTGGAGTTGTTTGTGAACCTCCTGAAGGGTGTGCAGTTGGAGGATAATGATGGACCTCGGGGGCATTTGGAGTTGTTTGTGAACCTCCTGAAGGGTGTGCAGTTGGAGGATAATGATGGACCTCGGGGGCAGTTGGAGTTGTTTGTGAACCTCCTGAAGGGTGTGCAGTTGGAGAATATTGATGGACCTCGGGGGCAGTTGGAGTTTTTTGTGAACCTCCTGAAGGGTGTGCAGTTGGAGGGTATTGATGGACCTCGGGGCAGTTGGAGTTGTTTGTGAACTTCCTGAAGGGTGTGCAGTTGGAGGATATTGATGGACCTCGGGGGCAGTTGGAGTTGTTTGTGAACCTCCTGAAGGGTGTGCAGTTGGAGGGTAATGATGGACCTCGGGGGCAGTTGGAGTTGTTTGTGAACCTCCTGAAGGGGTGTGCAGTTGGAGGATAATGATGGACCTCAGGGGGCATTTGGAGTTATTGTAGGAACCTCTGGAAGGGTGTGCGGTTGGAGGATATTGATGGACCTCAGGGCAGTTGGAGTTTTTGTGAACCTCCTGGAAGGGTGTGTGCAGTTGGAGAGGCCAGTGGACCTCCCGAGGCAGTTGGAGTTTTGTGAACCTCCTGCTTGAAGAGGTGCAGTTGGAGGTATTGATGGACCTCAGGGCAGTTGGAGTTGTTTGTGAACCTCCTGGAAGGGAACATGCAGTTGGAGAATTATTGATGGACCTCGGGGGCAGTTGGAGTTGTCTGTGAACCTCCTGAAGGGTGTGCAGTTGGAGGATAATGATGGACCTCGGGGGCAGTTGGAGTTGTCTGTGAACCTCCTGAAGGGTGTGCAGTTGGATGATAATGATGGACCTCGGGGGCAGTTGGAGGTGTTTGTGAACCTCCTGAAGGGTGTGCAGTTGGAGGATATTGATGGGCCTCGGGGGCAGTTGGAGTTGTTTGTGAACCTCCTGAAGGGTGTGCAGTTGGAGGATATTGATGGGTCTCGGGGGCAGTTGGAGTTGTTTGTGAACCTCCTGAAGGGTGTGCAGTTGGAGGGTATTGATGGACCTCGGGGGCAGTTGGAGTTGTTTGTGAACCTCCTGAAGGGTGTGCTGTTGGAGGGTAATAATGGACCTCGGGGGCAGTTGGAGTTGTTTGTGAACCTCCTGAAGGGTGTGCAGTTGGAGGATATTGATGGACCTCGGGGGCAGTTGGAGTTGTTTGTAAACCTCCTGAAGGGTGTGCAGTTGGAGGGTATTGATGGACCTCGGGGGCAGTTGGAGTTGTCTGTGAACCTCCTGAAGGGTGTGCAGTTGGAGGATAATGATGGACCTCGGGGGCATTTGGAGTTGTTTGTGAACCTCCTGAAGGGTGTGCAGTTGGAGGATAATGATGGACCTCGGGGGTAGTTGGAGTTGTTTGTGAACCTCCTGAAGGGTGTGCAGTTGGAGGATAATGATGGACCTCGGGGGCATTTGGAGTTGTTTGTGAACCTCCTGAAGGGTGTGCAGTTGGAGGATAATGATGGACCTCGGGGGCAGTTGGAGTTGTTTGTGAACCTCCTGAAGGGTGTGCAGTTGGAGGATATTGATGGACCTCGGGGGCAGTTGGAGTTTTTTGTGAACCTCCTGAAGGGTGTGCAGTTGGAGGGTATAGATGGACCTCGGGGCAGTTGGAGTTGTTTGTGAACCTCCTGAAGGGTGTGCAGTTGGAGGATATTGATGGACCTCGGGGGCAGTTGGAGTTGTTTGTGAACCTCCTGAAGGGTGTGCAGTTGGAGGGTAATGATGGACCTCGGGGGCAGTTGGAGTTGTTTGTGAACCTCCTGAAGGGTGTGCAGTTGGAGGATAATGATGGACCTCGGGGGCATTTGGAGTTGTTTGTGAACCTCCTGAAGGGTGTGCAGTTGGAGGATAATGATGGACCTCGGGGGCAGTTGGAGTTATTTGTGAACCTCCTGAAGGGTGTGCAGTTGGAGGATATTGATGGACCTCGGGGGCAGTTGGAGTTTTTTGTGAACCTCCTGAAGGGTGTGCAGTTGGAGGGTATTGATGGACCTCGGGGCAGTTGGAGTTTTTTGTGAACCTCCTGAAGGGTGTGCAGTTGGAGGGTATTGATGGACCTCGGGGCAGTTGGAGTTGTTTGTGAACCTCCTGAAGGGTGTGCAGTTGGAGGATATTGATGGACCTCGGGGGCAGTTGGAGTTGTTTGTGAACCTCCTGAAGGGTGTGCAGTTGGAGGGTAATGATGGACCTCGGGGGCAGTTGGAGTTGTTTGTGAACCTCCTGAAGGGTGTGCAGTTGGAGGATATTGATGGACCTCGGGGGCAGTTGGAGTTGTTTGTGAACCTCCTGAAGGGTGTGCAGTTGGAGGATAATGATGGACCTCGGGGGCAGTTGGAGTTGTTTGTGAACCTCCTGAAGGGTGTGCCGTTGGAAGGTATTGATGGACCTCGGGGGCAGTTGGAGTTGTTTGTGAACCTCCTGAAGGGTGTGCAGTTGGAGGATAATAATGGACCTCGGGGGCAGTTGGAGTTGTTTGTGAACCTCCTGAAGGGTGTGCAGTTGGAGGATATTGATGGACCTCTGGGGCAGTTGGAGTTGTTTGTGAACCTCCTGAAGGGTGTGCAGTTGGAGGGTATTGATGGACCTCGGGGGCAGTTGGAGTTGTCTGTGAACCTCCTGAATAGTGTGCAGTTGGAGGATAATGATGGACCTCGGGGGCAGTTGGAGGTGTTTGTGAACCTCCTGAAGGGTGTGCAGTTGGAGGATATTGATGGGCCTCGGGGGCAGTTGGAGGTGTTTGTGAACCTCCTGAAGGGTGTGCAGTTGGAGGGTATTGATGGACCTCGGGGGCAGTTGGAGTTGTTTATGAACCTCCTGAAGGGTGTGCAGTTGGAGGATATTGATGGGTCTCGGGGGCAGTTGGATTTGTTTGTGAACCTCCTGAAGGGCGTGCAGTTGGAGGATAATGATGGACCTCGGGGGTAGTTGGAGTTGTTTGTGAACCTCCTGAAGGGTGTGCAGTTGGAGGATAATGATGGACCTCGGGGGCATTTGGAGTTGTTTGTGAACCTCCTGAAGGGTGTGCAGTTGGAGGATAATGATGGACCTCGTGGGCAGTTGGAGTTGTTTGTGAACCTCCTGAAGGGTGTGCAGTTGAAGGATATTGATGGACCTCGGGGGCAGTTGGAGTTGTTTGTGAACCTCCTGAAGGGTGTGCAGTTGGAGGGTATTGATGGACCTCGGGGGCAGTTGGAGTTGTTTGTGAACCTCCTGAAGGGTGTGCAGTTGGAGGATATTGATGGACCTCGGGGGCAGTTGGAGTTGTTTGTGAACCTCCTGAAGGGTGTGCAGTTGGAGGATATTGATGGACCTCGGGGGCATTTGGAGTTGTTTGTGAACCTCCTGAAGGGTGTGCAGTTGGAGGATAATGATGGACCTCGGGGGCAGTTGGAGTTGTTTGTGAACCTCCTGAAGGGTGTGCAGTTGGAAGGTATTGATGGACCTCGGGGGCAGTTGGAGTTGTTTGTGAACCTCCTGAAGGGTGTGCAGTTGGAGGATAATAATGGACCTCGGGGGCAGTTGGAGTTGTTTGTGAACCTCCTGAAGGGTGTGCAGTTGGAGGATATTGATGGACCTCGGGGGCAGTTGGAGTTGTTTGTGAACCTCCTGAAGGGTGTGCAGTTGGAGGGTATTGATGGACCTCGGGGGCAGTTGGAGTTGTCTGTGAACCTCCTGAAGGGTGTGCAGTTGGAGGATAATGATGGACCTCGGGGGCAGTTGGAGTTGTCTGTGAACCTCCTGAAGGGTGTGCAGTTGGAGGATATTGATGGGCCTCGGGGGCAGTTGGAGGTGTTTGTGAACCTCCTGAAGGGTGTGCAGTTGGAGGATATTGATGGGCCTCGGGGGCAGTTGGAGTTGTTTGTGAACCTCAGAGGGTGGAGATGGAAGGTTCTGGTGAACTTCAAGGTTTTTGAAAGTCTCAAAACGGATGTAGTTGTAGGTTTTTGTGATCCTTCTGAAGCCAAGGCCCAAGGGTGGTGCAGTTAGAGATTTTTGATAAGCCTCAAATGGGAGTGCAGTTTGACATTTTACACCCTGTGTGGGATCTTTTACTTCCCCTGGCATAGACACCAGATAGAAGTGACCAACAGCTGTTAGTGTCTCTTCGGAAAAACACAAGCAACGTTAGGTGAATGAAATTGCCTAAGTTTCGAAACGGTGGCAGGTGGAATCAAACCGCCATACTCTCGATCGACTGCACGACCACTGCTGCTCCCACTGAGATGTGAAGATGTGACTGGGAGAGACGTCCATCCTACAAGGGATGAAGAATTCTCGAAGGAGAAGAAACAAAACACAACACTCATATGCCGCTCAGCTCAACGAGGTTTACTGCAGACGTGGCACAAAATAAATGTTTCTTCCGTCTCTGTATGATACGGCAGCTTTTCCGACTGCTCGATGATAGCAGTTTGTTTGCCACTACACAAACAGCTAAGTACCAATTCATTAAATGCACAATAAACAACCAGAATAACGAATTATAATTAACAACGTGATATCACAAAAAAATAGATAAGCGAGCTTATCTATTTTTAATATCACTGAATAACCGTCAGATACATATAAATACCTTGCTACACATTCCATCAAATCGGGACTATAAGTGACTTGTTGACAACAATCAATGAATATAAATTCAAGACTCAGTTCTCCTTAGCTTGTTCAATTTGTTGTGCCCAGTCATAAATAATATCCCACAGACTGGGAGCAAACCTGATCCCATAATTAACCTCGATCCTTGTCTGGCCCATGTATTCATTGAAGCTAAACAACTCTAAATACACATACAAGAAACACCATTTAGTTAACAGTCCATAGTATTTTGATCAGAGTTGAAAGATAAAATACAGTTACCAAATACGAACAGTGTATAATGATATGAACTTTAAAGGGTTGCTGACGTTCCCCCATAATAGCGAACAAAGTCTGAAGAGGGTGAAACAATAAGACATGCATCTTCAAAACGGTGTTATACTAAATTTGCAAATAAAACTTCGAAGTAAGATGCATGTATATTTAAAACAAGGCAATAGTGCCATTTTGTGTGCTCAAAAGTGAGTATTGAAGAGCATGGCTACCAGCATAATGCAATAAGACACCCACTCACAAACTAAACATAGAACTCATGTAATCACAAACATACTTACAAGCGACCAACTCTTAACTAACCTATAAAAAGGCATAACCAGCCACACTACACTTTCTTTAGAACGCTTTTGATTCAATCAGTTTTTTCTATGCAGTGTATCGAGATTAGATTTGACATTACTGATTGAGAGAGTTACATGGTTACTGTCTGACACACAGACTGACTCACAAGTACAGTACACGTTGAAGCACTCGGATACGACCTCAGTAAATGCACATGTGGCAAATAAGATTATTTTTATATATTTATATTGAAGCAGTACATGATTAAATCATCGCTATTTAAATCTCTAAGTGACATGGCCATTCTCAATACGACAAAGTAAAAGGCCATTGACGATTAACCAACATTTTGTGTCACACCTGTAATGACTGTAAGATGTAACTGAAAATCGGGTCACACATGTAATAGTACTGTAACTGCGTAAAACAATACTTTTCCATTACACCATAACCTCAGGAGAACATGTAACTACAACATACCAACTACCTGTAGTGACCATGCATTCATTCTGACTGCAGTTCCAACATGACCACAAGCCAAAGTTGCATGACCCAATTAAATTGTTATTAATTACTTTCAATTTTACATATATAAGATGTTGCAATTATACATTTTTGGGTAAAATCATTGTAATACATTTAGACATGATTTGATGTTCGGGTGGTATTGTGTTCATATGCAAAAAGCTTCAAACGCACATGTACACCAATTGAGATCTGATACTGTTATGTGTCCTTTGTTGATCAACTCAACAGTGAATCAGACTTCATGTATGATACATCAATGTGAAACATGATCTTACGGAAATAGATAAGTTCAATAATGGCCGACATAAAGAAAGCAATGATAAGCATACACACATCTACAGTATAAAGCAATCATAAGCATATATACATCTATAGTATAAAGCTTGAGATATAATTCCTTTTCAAAGAACAAAATCCATCTACAAAAATAGTTTCTTCTAGTATACAATGACATTGTCCCCAAATGGTTAAATAAAGAATGGCACACACAAAAATATCTATAAAATGATCACAGTGTCACATTAACTTGTCATGGTGACAAAAAAAGAACAAAATAAAGCCAATTAAAATATTTGTACATGTCTGTCTAACATATTATCCGTATGTGACCCGTCAGCAAAATGGGCGTTAAGTTGCAGTTGTGAAACAGACTTTTGTACCTTTTTGATTCCACAGACGATGAGCTTTAAACCGATTCCTCATTGTTGAAATATCTTCTTTTTGATTTATTGCTAAAGCTAATACACACTTTTTAAAAGGAATGTTTTGAGAAATTAGGTAATTTTACTCATATTGTCTAGTTTTTTAAATCTGTGAGTTCGTAAATGCACCTGCTTCTTTAGTTCTGGATTATGAAATTGAGGAGAATAAACTGGACGTTGAGAGATGAGACTGTAAGGTAAGTGTGTCTGCTAAAACCACAATATTGGTGGGATATGACCGAGACAGATATTTTTGCTCGTGCAAAATAGAATTCTGCGACTTAATATCTGGTTCACTGTGGCGGGTCACATGTGCATTAGAATATCATGTGTCTAGATCGTTTAGACATATCTACTACAGCTTTCAACTTGGATAGAAACCATCACGGATAATTGTTGATCATGACTAGTCTTCAAACTGACATTAAGTGAGAGCAATGATGTGAATGATTACTGTCATGTACACTAGGTCTCTATGGCAATGTCCACATGACGTCGTCATTCAGAATAAAACAAAGTATATGTAATAAAGCAATCAGTTGGTCCAAACAGATATGACTAAGACAGAAGATGTTGGGACACCTTTTTGGAAAAACAAAATAAATTTAAACATATATGGTTCTCAACCAAAATCCATCTTGAAATGTTGTCCGTACATATATATATATATATATATATGTACGGACAACATTTCAAGATGGATTTTGGTTGAGAACCATATTTGTTTAAATTTATTTTATATATATATATATATATACTTGTCAAGCTACAAATGTTAGTACCTCACACAAAACGTTCAGCAAATAATTTGGACCAGTGCTGCCATCTTGTGGGTGAATGTAATTGTAATAAGTGGGCAATAGACCAGCAAAGCTAGAGGTAGTTTTTTTTATGGTGGCTGCAACTGGCCAGAATCAGAGTTGCTGTCCATCACATCACATCATAAGAAGCACTACATGCCGCTGTGTGGGCCTAGTTTCGCAGACAAGCAGTAACTATACACACGCAACCGCACAACTGAAATAGGTAGTTACACATCGTCACTCAACACACGTCTAAAACTTGCCTTGTCTACGCTAACACAAATACTGTACAAAGAGAACTATTCACAATATTCACACGTATTCGCTATGCCGTTTCAATGCCAGTAACAACAACTGAGTATCTGACTACATTATTATATAAACACATTTCAGGTCTGTACAGTGTTCAAATAGTCCTAGGGACCATTTTACATCTTGTTAGTGGTTCCCCCATCTAGCCAGGCATTGAACCGCTTACGAGTATCGTTGCCAGGAATAAATACTACCGCCAGAGGATATCGGGGGAAATGAAACGTGACTATATTTTATATCCTCTTTCGTCTGCTCTCATTCAATAAGCAATGAGATGGATAGTCTGTTGTAGCATTGAACCAATTAAATGCTCCCATCAGGTCACATGATTACATAGATTCCTACTGTAGTTTCAAAGCCATTAACATCAAACAATTACTATTAGATACATATCTAATTTTCAATTGATTATAAATAACATTTCTTGCATGTAACAACACTCAACCAATGACCCCCATATGACTACAACCTTCCATCATGTCAGACCAGTCACCTGATATGTGCCTTTACAAGTTTGCTATTTTAGTTTTCTTTGCCTATGAAAGATCTGTCCAGAACTATTCCTCACTATGATGTTAGCAATTATTTTAGTCATCTGCACGTTATTATTTTAAACTAATAAACACTAGATAAATGACTGGCAATCATCATAATGCCCGACCAGACTGGCTGCTGATTACCAGAAGTGTTTTATGTTACAACTGTAATGATTGTAAGATATGAGTGGAAATTAGGTCAAGTGTGTAACTGTAATGTAAATAATAAAAACAATACTGTAATTATAACCATTCGACAAATCACCTACTGATGACCATACATCACTTCAGACTTGTGACTGAACAACCATGCGCCAGGCTCGAATGATTAAGTAATTATATCACTGCAGTTAGAAACGAGACTGTCTTCTCACCCTACTGGCAGTTTGACATGGATAATAATGTAATAGTAATAATTATTGTTAGCAATAAATCAAGTCTAATATCCAGGTGTTGTCAAGTTCTAGAATGAAAAGCATGTTACTATACTTGATTGTTTGGTGATAAAATAAATTTAACAACCCAATACAAATTTAACAACCCTGAAGAAGTCGCATTTATAAGAAATAGTGAAACATTATGAATTTGTTATCAGATTTTGGAACGGCAAAGTAACAGCCCTACACAGACTTCCATCGTGGCAAGAAATGTTTTATACAGTCTTCTGCACTGTTCCATGTACTAATACGAACGTATCACGATACAAATGACATTGGCAAAAGGTGGAACACGTTGTCGGCACACCTTCCTGTAGAGGGCACCACTGTTGGTCACTGTTTCGGTGAGTCTGACCGCATTACTGCATATCTTCGTCGGACGTCACCGTCTGGTTCAGAAGCATTGTATTCTCATTGAACTTGCGCTTACTGTTCTGGACATTCAGTTGTCGTGGCAACGGCACAGCAGGGGCAGCACCAGCACCAGCACCAGCGCTACTGCGATAACCAGGCGGCTCCTGTGGTGGCGGCATTTGGCGTTGTTGTTCCTGTTCCTGGTAGTATTCCTGATCGTCGCGGGAGGACATGCCCTGCTGCGTGTACTGCTGGTAGTTGGGGTGGAAGTTGTGAATGGCATCTGCCATTATGTCCTTCGGGTTCATCGTTTCCTGCAGGAAGACACGATAGTCTCACACTGATTGATTTAACAGCTATACAGCTGATTGAACTGAGGCAATGTGCAGTGAACAAACTTTTTCAAACAATAATTTAACAAGACATTCTTATGAGCTCATTAGCCTGATATTGCTCTTTACAATTAATTTTGCACAGTAAAGTGATCTTGTTTACTGAAGACCATCAACACCAGGAAGCACTGCTGGAACACTTTCGCCCAGCGTGTCATGGAAATAGTGTCTTTGGTGATACTGCGGCTTAAATTTAATAAAAAAAATTGTTTAATGATGTATTTGATTTAAGAGCCCATAATCTTAGTGGACCTCACGTTCTCTCGACTGACAGGCTTACCTTCTAATAATTACACTACTGTGCTCCACTAGTTATGATATTAATTTCTAACTATTGTTCATTCCACATATTCACTATAAGGCCACAGGCAGGAGTGATTTCTGGATAAACTCAAAGCAAGTCAAGTAATTTAGTCTATTTCTAGTTATTTCCAGCACTTGGCAACACGCTACTAAAGGACTAGTCTGTACATCTGCTTCAGCCAATTCACATGCAACCAACATTTTTATAATAATTACTACACAGACCTTGACTTTCTATGTGAATATATAAATGTCGACAATTGTGAATTACCCCAAATGAAGTAGGCTTTTCTATGCTGGCACTGAGTCGTCGCCCTTAATGTTGCTGACGATGACAGGAGGGAAACAGTGCTGCCATGCATGACCAAAGCATCTTTTTGTGTGTCCCAATATGTACAGTTAGTGTCCGAAAGCACTGTATGGTTTTGTGTGTCCCAATACATACAGTTAGTGTCCGAAAGCACTGTATGGTTTTGTGTGTCCCAATACTTAGTCAGTGTCTGAAAACACTGCATGTTTTTGTGTGTCCCAATACATACAGTTAGTGTCCGAAAGCACTGTATGGTTTTGTGTGTCCCAATACATACAGTTAGTGTCCGAAAGCACTGTATGGTTTTCTGTCCCAATACATACAGTTAGTGTCCGAAAGCACTGTATGGTTTTGTGTGTCCCAATACTTAGTCAGTGTCTGAAAACACTGCATGTTTTTGTGTGTCCCAATACATACAGTTAGTGTCCGAAAGCACTGTATGGTTTTGTGTGTCCCAATACATACAGTTAGTGTCCGAAAGCACTGTATGGTTTTCTGTCCCAATACATACAGTTAGTGTCCGAAAGCACTGTATGGTTTTGTGTGTCCAAATACATACAGTTAGTGTCCGAAAGCACTGTATGGTTTTGTGTGTCCCAATACTTAGTCAGTGTCTGAAAACACTGCATGTTTTTGTGTGTCCCAATACATACAGTTAGTGTCCGAAAGCACTGTATGGTTTTCTGTCCCAATACATACAGTTAGTGTCCGAAAGCACTGTATGGTTTTGTGTGTCCAAATACATACAGTTAGTGTCCGAAAGCACTGTATGGTTTTGTGTGTCCAAATACATACAGTTAGTGTCCGAAAGCACTGTATGGTTTTGTGTGTCCCAATACATACAGTTAGTGTCCGAAAGCACTGTATGGTTTTGTGTGTCCCAATACTTACAGTCAGTGTCTGAAAACACTGTATGTTTTTCAGACACAACAAAGTTGTTTGTACTGTATGGTTTTGGACAGCTGAGAATTTAGTTATTTTTAGATGTCTGACTACATATACTCACAACCAGAAAATTCTTGCCAGGTCAAAATTCATGTCACTGAAATCTCGTATTCTAATGCTCTTAGCCTACATTGCCCAATCTCGCACTGATTCATGTGACACACAAACGATTTACACAGCGCAGATAGGACACACGGTTTTTGACGCAGGCGACATGGCGATATTTGGATTTCATTGGTCAATTTTCGTAAGTACTCACTCAAAACAACTTCTCTAACAGTTTATTTGCAGAAATTTAAAGGAATATGTGCAAGAGATTTAGCACATACATATCTTATGGAAGAATTTGATCAGGTTTTTGCTAAAAAAGCAAAAAGACGATTGAACACATGATTAGTGCCCCCCACAGAGTCGTGACGGTACATACCTTGAGGTTGCTGGAGATGGACTGGAGTGAGACTGTGCGGCCATGCGCGACCGTCTCCTGGGTGGCATACAGGTCATATGGGAAGGCCATATGCATTGCCACCGCAGCGAAAAACATCTCTATGCAGATGATGAAGTTCTGGTAACCGGCGGCAACCGTGCCCACCCCAATAATCTTGATGCCCTCCTCTGAATAGCGTGAGTTGATCACCCTGGTCTTCTCCAACACTGCCAGCAACACACCTGCAACACACATGGGAGTGTTAACACACATAGGGGTGTTAACACACATACTGGAGTGTTAACACACATGGGACTGTTAACACACATGGGAATGTTAACACTCGGGAGTGTGTTAACACACAGGTGATGTTTAACACACACAGAAAGTGTCAACATATGAGGATTTGTTAATACTGATAAACTTAGAGGAGTGTTAACCCGCGGGGAAAGTGTTAGATACACAGCGACGTGTTAAAACATGCAGTAATCATAACTCGCATTCGTGTCCTGGATGTTTCAAGGAAGAAACAATGCCCACTTCTCAAGTAATGAAATATGTCTAAAAGAATGGCTCAGGAACATTTTAAGTGAGGAGATTAAGAAGGGATCAAATAGGAGTTTTCTTAAATATTAAATGATAGAAGTATCTTTTTCAAGCCTAAATGGATGGTAGAAGAATTAAGAGGGCACAAGACCCTGAAAAGAACATCATAGTTTGCACATGTTGCAAATGTGAGTGATATAAAAGATGCCCAGAAGGAGGTGACTTACCCTGACGGAAGGAGTTACTTACCCTGACAGAAGGTGACTTACCCAGCCAGAAGGAGGCGACTTACCCAGCCAGAAGGAGGTCACTTGCCCAGCCAGAAGGAGGTCATTTGTCCAGCCAGAAGGAGGTCACTTGCCCAGCCAGAAGGTGGTGACTTACCATGCCAGAAGGATGTGACTTACCAAGCCAGAAGGTGATTTACCCTGCCAGAAGAAGGTGACTTACCCAGCCAGAAGGAGGTGACATACCCAGCCAGAAGGAGGTCACATACCAGCCAGAAGGAAGTGACTTACCCTGTCAGCAGGAGGTGACTTACTCTGCCAGAAGGAGGTGACTTACCCTACCAGAAGGAGGTGACTTACCCAGCCAGAAGGTAATTTACCCTGTCAGAAGGTGACTTACCCTGTCAGAAGGAGGTGACTTACCTTGCCAAAAGGAGGTGACTTACCCTGCCAGAAGGAGACAACTTACCCTGCCAGAAGGAGAGGAAGATGATGGACTTGACGGTGAGGAACTTGCCGACCGGGTCGTAAGGACTGAGCAACTCCTTGGTGGCGAAGTAGAAGAGGAAGAGCGCATAGAGGGCGAGTGTGATTGACAGGTTGTTGAGGATCATGATGTACAGGTAGCCACTGGTCACCCTGCAATGGAGGAAACACACCCACTTGTTACCGTAACTGTCCTATAAAATTTGAATTTGTTACATATGTCAGATATGATTATGGAATACACTGGTAAACTTGTTACTGTCTCGTGTACAACTGATGACACACTGTGGATTTGTTACGATATTGTGTCGTGTACAACTGATGACACACTGGTGGACTTGTTACCATGTCATGTACAACGGATGACACACAGTGGACTTGTTACCGTGTCATGTACAACTGATGACACACAGTGGACTTGTTACCGTGTCATGTACAACTGATGACACACTGTGGACTTGTTACCATGTCATGTACAACTGATGACACACCGGTAGACTTGTTTCCATGTCATGTACAACTGATGATACACTGGTGGACTTGTTACCGTGTCATGAACAACTGATGACACACTGGTGGACTTGTTACCATGTCATGTATAATGGATGACACACTGTGGACTTATTACCGTGTCATGTACAACTGATGACACACTGGTAGACTTGTTTCCATGTCATGTACAGCTGATGACACACTGATGGACTTGGTATCATGTCATGTACAACTGATGACACACTGGTGGACTTATTACTGTGTCATGTACAACTGATGACACACTGGTGGACTTATTACCGTGTCATATAGTAGTACAACTGTTGACGCACTGGTTGACTTGTTACTGTGTCATGTACAACTGATGACACAATGGTGGACATATTACTGTGTCATGTACAACTGATGACTTACGGGTGGACTTGTTACCGTGTCATATAGTTGTACAACTGATGACACACTGGTGGACTTGTTACTGTGTCATGTACAACTGATGACACAATGGTGGACCATACCACACTCATCCATGAGAACATCAGACAATACACTGATGTCATTAAAGATAAACACACCTTTGCACAATGATACAGGCTGACATGCCTATGACCAGCACAGTTCACTATAGTCAGTGTTGGTAGTCATACAATAAGAGAAGACGTGGCTCAAGAAACTATTTCACTCATTTAATTTTTAACTTAGAGAACTACAATTTTCAGATAGTGTGAGATATGTAAGAGTAAGCTTGGTTTATTTTTTAGAATTGTTATACACATTTTTATATGGTATACCTTGGGCTGATTTTTGTCATGTTTTAAAAATCTTGCTTGTGCATTTGTCACCTCTTCCAAAATTGTATTTTATATGCACACTCGTCTTATTACTTACGAGGTGTGCTCTTTTCTGATAAAAGTCTACACCACACAAATTACATATTTGTTCCACTTACTTATACTCTCATGTTTCTTAATAAACAATATTTGTGCACTAAGTCCTGCTCTTCCTTGTTGATGTTTATTACAATTATGATCTCCTAGTGTAGATGTATTGGAGCAAACGTCCATGAAGTCAGATGTTTCAGGATCATAATTTCTAGTTAACATTTTTAGGAGAAATAACCTTTCAGTAAGCTAGAGGTATAAGTGCAAGTGTTACTTGCCATAAAGGTTAACTTAGTTGCTGTATGGATATATGTGACCCATCTTAAAAAAATGAGTCGCATGTCAGAAAATTTTAATATTGAGTTATTAGTAGCGTTGGAAAGAGCAGAATCTCTGCTTTCACATGGTGTATCTTGTAAGAAGATATCTTAATTCAAACTGAAGTTATGGTTTAACAAACACATGTGGGGTAGAAACCTTCAAACCCAGAAAACGGCCGTCAAAGTTGATGCAAATTATTCGTTATGTTTCATGAAATATACCTTAGTTACCATCTTCCAAGCTCTCTGGAGGTCACAGAATGTAGCTATTATCATATGTATGCCCATATATGGGAAGATGACGCATTAAGCTTCGTGGTGTTATCCCATATGTTAGGAGCGTCCCAAAATTAGCAGTTGCGAACGCGTGCAATTACTGTCATTTTCGGCGTTATTTTAAGGAAATCGAGCGGAAAAATACACAAAACAGAGTTAATTAGTGGGTAGCTAGAGTAGCAATTAATAAAACAAATACCAAAGAATAATTTTCAGAGGAAATCTCAAAATCGATGGATTCGCGATTTGTTCACATCGGCATTTACGAAAAATCTAATTTGCCGACATCCGACTCATTTTGTTAAGATGGGTCACATATACATAATCAATTGCTTCTAAGTGCCAGCACGTAACACAACAACAAAACAATGTAATTTACAACAAACTAACAATGTCAAGTCACACATATCAGTAATAAATTCTTCTTAATTGTTCATCACTGATATACTGTTTTTCTCATAAATACTGTTTTTCTCATAAATAACTTTTTTCTGCATACACTTAGTTAGAAATAATTATTAAAGAGAGGGTGGCTAGAAGGTGGGTGAATGAGCAGAGGGAGGAGATTAGGATGCAGGAAGATCAGAAAGAAGCTGGATGAATCATTATTGGAGTAAGAAGGGGAAGACCAGCTGAGATTGAGGACCGCTGCGGAACTTCCCATAAAAAGACGATTTGGGAAATTCCTCGCGGAAAATGAAAGATGGTGGAGGGGGCTGATAATAGGGAACAGTGGGAGGGAGGGGGCTCTTTAGGAGCAGTGGAGGGAGGGGGCTGCAGGATAGGAGCAGTGGAGGGAGGGGGCTGCTGATAGGAGCAGTGGGAAGCAGGGGGCTCCTTATAGGGAGCAGTGTAGGGAGGGGCTGATAGGGAGCAGTGGAGTGGAGGAGGCTGCTGATAGGGTGCAGTGAGGGAGGGGGCTGGATAGGAGCAATGGAGGGAGGGGGCTGCTGATAACGCAGTCAAGTGGAGGGAGGGGGGGCCCCTGGGATGGGGAGCAGTAGAGGGAAGCGGGGCTGCTGATAGGGAGCAGTGGAGGGAGAGGGCTCCTGATAGGAAGCCGTGGAGGGAGGGGGCTGCTGATAGGGAGCAGTGGAGGAAGGGGGCTGCTGATAGGGAGCAGTGGAGGGCAACTACAGAAAGAGCAGTGCAACAGGACAGGAGCCGGACCTTACCCCGTAAGGAAACATATAAAGGCTGAAGTAAAACACTGTTCTTGCATTGTACATATAGATATGAAACTAATAAACAGTAGATATATCTAACTAATGTAGTGTGTGGTACTCACGAGAAGTCCCCGTCGCTGTACAGGTGGAACGCCTGCAGTAGCAGTGTAATCACTGCCAGCGTCGGCTTCAGAATGCAGAACTGCAGTGTTGCCTGCAAACACCAAGTCCGTCACTCAGTTCAACCATGAAGGATCCCTACATAAATTTTATACTTCAATATACTAACTTTGTAATTATTGTAAGTGCATCTCCTCCCAGGAGATGGCGAGTGTCCCTCGGAGGATATGGCGAGTATCCTCCGAGGGACACTCGCCATCTCCTACCAGGGACACTCGCCATCTCCTCCCAGGGACACTCGCCATCTCCTCCCAGGGACACTCGGCATCTCCTCCCAGGAATACTCGCCATCTACTCCCAGGAATATTTGCCATCTCCTCCCAGGAATACTCGCCATCTCCTCCAAGGGATACTCACCATCTCCTCCCAGGAATACTCGCCTTTTTCTACTTTCACTAGCTTCCGTGGACCACTGGCTTCTCATCTACCAACTGGTGATGTATTTTAAAAACAAAACGTCAGTTAGAGTTATTTACTTTTCTCAGTGGACAAACTGAGTGGTCGGTTGATCCCCAGGTGGTGCCACAAGTTCAAAATACTGTAATGATGATCCTTGGTTTCTTGCTCCAAGGGTAGGTACAGGTTAGTAAGAAATGAAGATAACCGCAGTCCTCGGTTTCTTGCTCCAAGGCTAGGTGTAGGTTAGTAAGAAATGAAGATAACTACAGTCCTTGGTTTCTTGCTCCAAGGCTAGGTATAGGTTAGTAAGAAATGATGATAACCGCAGTCCTTGGTTTCTTGCCCCAAGGCTAGGTGTAGGTTAGTAAGAAATGAAGATAACTACAGTCCTTGGTTTCTTGCCCCAAGGCTAGGTGTAGGTTAGTAAGAAATGAAGATAACTACAGTCCTTGGTTTCTTGCTCCAAGGCTAGGTATAGGTTAGTAAGAAATGAAGATAACTAAAGTCCTTGGTTTCTTGCTCCAAGGCTAGGTATAGGTTAGTAAGAAATGAAGATAACTACAGTCCTTGGTTTCTTGCCCCAAGGCTAGGTATAGGTTAGTAAGAAATGAAGATAACTACAGTCCTTGGTTTCTTGCTCCAAGGCTAGGTATAGGTTAGTAAGAAATGAAGATAACTACAGTCCTTGGTTTCTTGCCCCAAGGCTAGGTGTAGGTTAGTAAGAAATGAAGATAACTACAGTCCTTGGTTTCTTGCCCCAAGGCTAGGTATAGGTTAGTAAGAAATGAAGATAACTACAGTCCTTGGTTTCTTGCTCCAAGGCTAGGTATAGGTTAGTAAGAAATGAAAATAACTACAGTCCTTGGTTTCTTGCTCCAAGGCTAGGTATAGGTTAGTAAGAAATGAAGATAACTACAGTCCTTGGTTTCTTGCCCCAAGGCTAGGTGTAGGTTAGTAAGAAATGAAGATAACTACAGTCCTTGGTTTCTTGCTCCAAGGCTAGGTATAGGTTAGTAAGAAATGAAGATAACTAAAGTCCTTGGTTTCTTGCTCCAAGGCTAGGTATAGGTTAGTAAGAAATGAAGATAACTACAGTCCTTGGTTTCTTGCCCCAAGGCTAGGTATAGGTTAGTAAGAAATGAAGATAACTACAGTCCTTGGTTTCTTGCTCCAAGGCTAGGTATAGGTTAGTAAGAAATGAAGATAACTACAGTCCTTGGTTTCTTGCTCCAAGGCTAGGTATAGGTTAGTAAGAAATGAAGATAACTACAGTCCTTGGTTTCTTGCCCCAAGGCTAGGTGTAGGTTAGTAAGAAATGAAGATAACTACAGTCCTTGGTTTCTTGCTCCAAGGCTAGGTATAGGTTAGTAAGAAATGAAGATAACTACAGTCCTTGGTTTCTTGCCCCAAGGCTAGGTATAGGTTAGTAAGAAATGAAGATAACTACAGTCCTTGGTTTCTTGCTCCAAGGCTAGGTATAGGTTAGTAAGAAATGAAAATAACTACAGTCCTTGGTTTCTTGCTCCAAGGCTAGGTATAGGTTAGTAAGAAATGATGATAACCGCAGTCCTTGGTTTCTTGCCCCAAGGCTAGGTGTAGGTTAGTAAGAAATGAAGATAACTACAGTCCTTGGTTTCTTGCCCCAAGGCTAGGTGTAGGTTAGTAAGAAATGAAGATAACTACAGTCCTTGGTTTCTTGCCCCAAGGCTAGGTGTAGGTTAGTAAGAAATGAAGATAACTACAGTCCTTGGTTTCTTGCCCCAAGGCTAGGTATAGGTTAGTAAGAAATTAAGATAACTACAGTCCTTGGTTTCTTGCCCCAAGGCTAGGTGTAGGTTAGTAAGAAATGAAGATAACTACAGTCCTTGGTTTCTTGCTCCAAGGCTAGGTATAGGTTAGTAAGAAATGAAGATAACTACAGTCCTTGGTTTCTTGCCCCAAGGCTAGGTGTAGGTTAGTAAGAAATGAAGATAACTACAGTCCTTGGTTTCTTGCTCCAAGGCTAGGTGTAGGTTAGTAAGAAATGAAGATAACTACAGTCCTTGGTTTCTTGCTCCAAGGCTAGGTATAGGTTAGTAAGAAATGAAGATAACTAAAGTCCTTGGTTTCTTGCCCCAAGGCTAGGTATAGGTTAGTAAGAAATGAAGATAACTACAGTCCTTGGTTTCTTGCTCCAAGGCTAGGTATAGGTTAGTAAGAAATGAAGATAACTACAGTCCTTGGTTTCTTGCCCCAAGGCTAGGTGTAGGTTAGTAAGAAATGAAGATAACTACAGTCCTTGGTTTCTTGCTCCAAGGCTAGGTATAGGTTAGTAAGAAATGAAGATAACTACAGTCCTTGGTTTCTTGCTCCAAGGCTAGGTATAGGTTAGTAAGAAATGAAGATAACTACAGTCCTTGGTTTCTTGCCCCAAGGCTAGGTATAGGTTAGTAAGAAATGAAGATAACTACAGTCCTTGGTTTCTTGCTCCAAGGCTAGGTATAGGTTAGTAAGAAATGAAGATAACTACAGTCCTTGGTTTCTTGCCCCAAGGCTAGGTGTAGGTTAGTAAGAAATTATGATAACCGCAGTCCTCGGTTTCTTGCTCCAAGGCTAGGTGTAGGTTAGTATGAAAAATTTAAACATTTTGAGTGGTTTGTGAACTGTGGTTCACCTTCTGTTTATTGTAGGAAACCAACACAACTAGCTAATACAAATAAATCCCAAATATGGATATGTTGTCCACATCATTTGTGAGAATCAACTGTTTAAATTAGGTGTGTTAAGTTTGGTTTTAGTCATAAACTGCAGAAGATTCTTCTCATTTTATTGTTGCATGACCTGGTGTGATAACAATGCATTAAAACCGACATTACATGAAATACTTTGCCCCAATTAGTATATAAACATTAGAGTTTTTTGTGTGACCTACTGTCACCTACGTCCAAAAACAGTTTGTTTACTGCTGTTAGCAGCAATCTCTGCCAGATGTTTCACTTCAATTGTACACACTCTGTTTCCATTACACTCATGGCTCCTCTGGTTCACACTCTGTTTCCATTACACTCATGACTCCTCTGGTTCACACTCTGTTTCCATTACACTCATGGCTCCTCTGGTTCACACTGTTTCCATTACACTCGTGGCTCCTCTGGTTCACACTCTGTTTCCATTACACTCATGGCTACTCTGGTTCACACTCTGTTTCCATTACACTCATGGCTCCTCTGGTTCACACTCTGTTTCCATTACACTCGTGGCTCCTCTGGTTCACACTCTGTTTCCATTACACTCGTGGCTCCTCTGGTTCACACTCTGTTTCCATTACACTCGTGGCTCCTCTGGTTCACACTCTGTTTCCATTACACTCGTGGCTCCTCTGGTTCACACTCTGTTTCCATTACACTCATGACTCCTCTGGTTCACACTGTTTCCATTACACTCATGGCTCCTCTGGTTCACACTCTGTTTCCATTACACTCATGGCTACTCTGGTTCACACTCTGTTTCCATTACACTCGTGGCTCCTCTGGTTCACACTCTGTTTCCATTACACTCGTGGCTCCTCTGGTTCACACTCTGTTTCCTCTCGTTTCCTCTGTTTCCATTACACACGTGGCTCCTCTGGTTCACACTCTGTTTCCATTACACTCGTGGCTCCTCTGGTTCACACTCTGTTTCCATTACACTCGTGGCTCCTCTGGTTCACACTCTGTTTCCATTACATTCGTGGCTCCTCTGGTTCACACTCTGTTTCCATTACACTCGTGGCTCCTCTGGTTCACACTCTGTTTCCATTACACTCGTGGCTCCTCTGGTTCACACTCTGTTTCCATTACACTCGTGGCTCCTCTGGTTTACACTCTGTTTCCATTACACTCGTGGCTCCTCTGGTTCACACTCTGTTTCCATTACACTCGTGGCTCCTCTGGTTCACACTCTGTTTCCATTACACTCAAATCAAATCAAATCGTGACATTTATATTGCGCCGTTCCAACAATCGTTGCTCACGGCGCCTTACAGAATGTTCGGGAAAACAGGTAAGTCTTAAGGTTTGATTTAAAATCAGTGTTTGTCATTGTTGTTGCAGTCAACTTTTGCGGCAGCAAGTTCCATAGTGTTGGGCCTGCCACGCAAAAGGATCTATCACCCCAGCGACGCGTTGCACGTGGTACACATAGATGATTGTGTTCACTGGAGCGCAACAATCGAGTTGGCTGACGTCGGGTCACACATTTGGTGATATACTGTGGTGCACAGCCAGTCAGTGCTCGGTGCGTGAGTAGAAGTATCTTATACTCTACTCTAACTGCTATTGGCAGCCAGTGCAGCTTGATCAATAGAGGTGTGACATGACAGAACTTCCTGGCGCCGTCGACAAGGCGAGCCGCCCAGTTCTGTACTCTCTGCAACCGTTCTAGTTGTTTCACAGGCAGTCGGTGGAGTAATGCATTGCCAACATCAAGTCTGCTGGTAACAAACGCATGTATGACTTGTTCTGTTGCTGCAGGTGTTAGATAACGTCTTATTCTTGCAATATTTCGGAGATGGAAAATTGCAGATTTACAGACCGCAATCACGTGCGTCTCCATCTTCATCTCGGCATCGAACTGTACACCAAGATTCCATACATTCTGAGTTACAGTGACCAAACAGTCTCCAATGCATAGTGTGCGCAGCTCAATTTTTCTTAGTTGTTGCGCAGAGCCGAACACGATGACTTCTGTCTTTGAGTCATTCAACTTTAAAAAGTTTGTCATCATCCACGTCCTGATCTCCGCTACACATTCTTCAATACGGACGACAGCCGCAGCAATGTTCTCTTGGTGGGGTTTCACTGGAATGTAGATTTGAGTATCATCCGCGTAGAAATGACACATCAAATTGTACTTGCGAATAATCTTAGCAACTGGTGCTACATAGATGGAGAACAGCTGAGGACCCAGCACGGAGCCTTGTGGTACCCCGTATACCAGAGGACGAGCAGGCGATGTAGCACCATGAATGTGGACTGACTGGACTCTGTCTCTCAGGTATGACTTAAACCAGTCCAGTGCATCTTGGACCACTCCGATATCATGTGAGAGTCTATGCAACATCACTTCATGGTCGACGGTGTCAAACGCAGCCGATAGATCCAGGAGAACCATGATGACAACATTCTGATTGTCCATTGCGTGCAGGATGTGATTCTGCACACAGACAAGGGCCGTCTCAACGCTGTGATTCGGCTTGTACGCTGACTGATAGGGCTCACAGAGATTGTGCTCTGACATGTGAGCTGACAATCTCGCAGCAACGACACGTTCTATTGTCTTCGATAGATAGGGTAGATTTGACACGGGTCGGTAGTTATTCAAGACAGTTTTGTCTAGACTCGGTTTCTTGAGTACTGGCCTGATGTGCGCTTCCTTCAAGTGTGAAGGCATTACCCCCGTTCTCAGAGACAGGTTAACAATTGTCATGAGCACAGGTACAACATCGTGCGCACAGTCTCTAAGAAGCCATGTCGGAATGGGATCAAGTTCACAAGATTTCACTGGCGATGACTTCAACAACATTCCAATTTCAGCCTCAGTGGCTGGCTCAAATGCAGTCAGCAGACATGTCTGCGTTGCATCCTCAGCAGAGGCATTTACAATGATGACATTCTGATTCAGTTCAGACCGAATGTTCGAGATCTTTTCTGAGAAGAAATCCGAGAACCGCATTGCCAGTGTGTCAGACGAGTCACATGGTGGTAGTGGTGTGCCATTATCAGTGTGTAGGAGCTTGGCAACAATCTTGAACAGCTGCTTCTGGTCACCAGATGCATCAGCAATTTGATTCGTGTGGTATTCAAGTTTTGCACGGTGCACAGACGAAGAGACGAGCTGGCGCTGGAGGCAGTAGGCAAGCCTGTCAGACTCCAGTCCAGATTTTCTCCATGTTCTTTCCAGTTGTCGTCTAACACATTTTTGCGATCGTATGCCATCATTATACCACGGCGTGTGTGGTCGTACAATCACTGTGCGGTTCTTTAACGGTGCTTGCTTGTCAATGATAGCCGCAATGGTTTCATTGTACATGTCAACAGCATGGTTCATGTCATCAGACAGATGATTTGACAGTAGCAACGAACGGATTTCATCACATATCGCAGTGGTATTCGTGGTATTCGTGGCTCCTCTGGTTCACCCTCTGTTTCCATTACACTCGTGGCTCCTCTGGTTCACACTCTGTTTCCATTACACTCATGGCTCCTCTGGTTCACACCCTGTTTCCATTACACTTATGGCTCCTCTGGTTCACACTGTTTCCATTACACTCGTGGCTCCTCTGGTTCACACTCTGTTTCCATTACACTCGTGGCTCCTCTGGTTCACACTCTGTTTCCATTACACTCGTGGCTCCACTGGTTCACACTCTGTTTCCCTTACAGTTGTGGCTCCTCTGGTTCACACTCTGTTTCCATTACACTCATGGCTCCTCTGGTTCACACTCTGTTTCCATTACACTCGTGGCTCCTCTGGTTCACATCCAACGGTGTACAAGATCCAAACCTTTTTATTCCACAACTCTATTGTGCCTGCAGACTTCCAGAGTGTGTCAACTTCACTGAAATCGACTTGATATAATTTTGCTGCATACTCATAGGCCAGTTAGTAGGCCAGTAAACCCTGCCTAAACCATGGTCCTAGTCACGTATCCCCTGGGTGTCCTATGAACTATCCATCTATGGTGTGCTCTAATGGAAGGAGACATGGGAGCCAGGGGACAGTCTAATTGACAAGCAAGTAGGAACACTTGCAAACAGTGCAATTATATTCTTATTTTAATAATTTATTAATCCAAATTATGCATACGCAATGAACGTTTTTTTTTTATTAATTATATTTTTTATTTTTTAAACATTTAGAGTTATTGTTCATTAATACATATATATATTATTTATATATATATATATATATACTGACATACACACATACATCAGGCCATTAGTAGTTGCATAGTGTAAGCCATAATTTGTAGAACCAAACAAATGAAATGTGAACAAAATCGCTCTTGGTCTGCCTTGTCCATTTTCTGGTTGTGCCCCGACCCAGGAATGAGTGCCCTTTGATCGGACCCACCTGTTTACAGAAGCGCAGGAAGCCGATGGTGTACTGTCGCCCCGCCAGACAGCAGGTGCAGTAGATGAAGCTCGACCTACAGCAAACAATGCTAGGTACACACACAACCAAGGCAGACCTCAAAACATTGGTGCACAACACACTCAAAACTTCAGACCTCCACTGAAACCAATGTAATTTACCCTCATCCCCAAATGTGATACTTTAATTAAATGACATCAACCTGAGTATGCAACTTCAGACAACTTTCACATTTGCCAGTTGTCATAACACAAAACTGCATGCATACATTCAAAATCGGCACCCCTACAAACTTTGTTATTATTATCTTTTACTACCATAGCAAACAATGGTGCAGAAATCTGGACACTACGGTCGCAAGAGACACAGTCTCTTCAAGGTTTAGAGATATGTTGCCTGTGGGTTATCTGAGATGTTACCAGGCTACACAGACTACACAATATTCAGATCAGTGAGGAGACATTCACCTCCTCCATCTCAGATGTCATTGAACATAAAAGACTCTTCGGGGGTGTTTGGGAAAGTTTGTTGTATACCAAATGAAAACCTAATTGACATTGCTTTCAGGAACTTTAGACTTTAAAGGACAAAGAAAAAGAGGAAGGCCAAGGAAGAGGTAAAGCAACCAAATCAAACATGACACTGGACTCCCACTATTAACAGCAGAGCAGCGTGCTCTGGATAAACAAAGATGGAAGGGCTTGACATCCAGGAGAAAAGTAGGGGGTCAAGTTGACCTATGCATTTAAGTCAAGTTAAGTAAACTCTTTATTAAAACTTGAAAATCCACAAATTCATGAAAAAATGACAATGTTCCATAGAAAAAGGTGTTTCATCACAAATTATATAGTGCCAAGATATAAAATCACAGCATCACATTCATCATGAGTTAAGGCAGCTTCATAGCTGCCATTTTTCATCACCACCAATTCTCGAATCACATCTGCATAACCGTGACATATGCAACATTTACATGATTGGACAAAAATGTTTGGGGAATACTACATCAGTGTACCATGGTAAGTGAAACAGTGACTAACCCTCTCCCACATGAAATCACTTTGTGTAAAGTCCTACAACAATGTTATAGATTATCCCTAATATATAAAACTTCAAAACACAGATCCACATCCATGTAGCTTTACACGTGAATGTCATGTTTACAAACATTTACAAGTCTTTATATCTGAGGTGGGTTATTATTCTCTTGAAAACACACAGCAATCACAATTTTTTATCCTTCGACAAAAAACAGTCTTCAAAGTCGGTATATAGTAAGTGGATAAAATTTACAAATATCAATATGAAAGAGGAAACATTGTAGATGCACTGAAGACATTGTAGGCTTAGGTTATGTGTGATTGACAAACAAATATTGTCTACAGGCTCAACTCTCATGAGCTTGATGTAACATTGAAAAGATTAAAACGTGCATTACAAATTGAAGGAAACATAAAGGGGCTGAGGGGGCTTTCTAGAAGAGACTGGCCAATCAGTTCACTCAATTAATACCCAACTGTATACATGGGACCATCTCCACAATCATCCAAGACACAGCGGGAGACCATCTCCACAATCATCCATCTACCAGATACAGTAGGGGACCATCTCCACAATCATCCATCTACCAGATACAGTAGGGGACCATCTCAATAATAATCCATTTACGAGATACAGTAGGTGACCATCTCCACAATCAAGTATCTAAGAGATACAGTAGGTGACCATCTACACAATCAAGTATCTAAGAGATACAGTAGGTGACCATCTACACAATCAAGTATCTAAGAGATACAGTAGGTTACCATCTCCACAATCAAGTATCTAAGAGATATCTAAGAGATACCGTAGGTGACCATCTACACAATCAAGTATCTAAGAGATACAGTAGGTGACCATCTCCACAATCAAGTATCTAAGAGATACCGTAGGTTACCATCTCCACAATCAAGTATCTAAGAGATACAGTAGGTGACCATCTCCACAATCAAGTATCTAAGAGATAAAGTAGGTTACCATCTACACAATCAAGTATCTAAGAGATACAGTAGGTGACCATCTCCACAATCAAGTATCTAAGAGATACCGTAGGTTACCATCTCCACAATCAAGTATCTAAGAGATACAGTAGGTGACCATCTCCACAATCAAGTATCTAAGAGATACAGTAGGTGACCATCTCCACAATCAAGTATCTAAGAGATACAGTAGGGGACCATCTCAATAATAATCCATTTACGAGATACAGTAGGTGACCATCTCCACAATCAAGTATCTAAGAGATACAGTAGGTGACCATCTCCACAATCAAGTATCTAAGAGATACAGTAGGTGACCATCTACACAATCAAGTATCTAAGAGATACAGTAGGTTACCATCTCCACAATCAAGTATCTAAGAGATACAGTAGGTTACCATCTCCACAATCAAGTATCTAAGAGATACCGTAGGTGACCATCTCCACAATCAAGTATCTAAGAGATACCGTAGGTTACCATCTCCACAATCAAGTATCTAAGAGATACAGTAGGTGACCATCTACACAATCAAGTATCTAAGAGATAAAGTAGGTGACCATCTCCACAATCAAGTATCTAAGAGATAAAGTAGGTTACCATCTACACAATCAAGTATCTAAGAGATACAGTAGGTGACCATCTCCACAATCAAGTATCTAAGAGATAAAGTAGGTTACCATCTACACAATCAAGTATCTAAGAGATACAGTAGGTGACCATCTCCACAATCAAGTATCTAAGAGATAAAGTAGGTTACCATCTCCACAATCAAGTATCTAAGAGATACAGTAGGTGACCATCTACACAATCAAGTATCTAAGATATACAGTAGGTGACCATCTACACAATCAAGTATCTAAGAGATACAGTAGGTGACCATCTACACAATCAAGTATCTAAGAGATACAGTAGGTGACCATCTACACAATCAAGTATCTAAGAGATACAGTAGGTGACCATCTACACAATCAAGTATCTAAGAGATTCAGTAGGTGACCATCTACACAATCAAGTATCTAAGAGATACAGTAGGTGACCATCTACACAATCAAGTATCTAAGAGATACAGTAGGTGACCATCTACACAATCAAGTATCTAAGAGATAAAGTAGGGGACCATCTCCACAATCAAGTACCTAAGATATACAGTAGGTGACCATCTCCACAATCAAGTACCTAAGAGATACAGTAGGTGACCATCTACACAATCAAGTATCAAAGAGATAAAGTAGGTGACCATCTCCCCAATCAAGTATCTAAGAGATATAGTAGGTGACCATCTCCACAATCAAGTATCTAAGATATACAGTTGGTGACCATCTACACAATCAAGTATCTAAGAGATACAGTAGGTGACCATCTCCACAATCAAGTACCTAAGAGATACAGTAGGTGACCATCTCCACAATCAAGTATTTAAGATATACAGTAGGTGACCATCTCCACAATCAAGTATCTAAGATATACAGTTGGTGACCATCTACACAATCAAGTATCTAAGAGATACAGTAGGTGACCATCTACACAATCAAGTATCTAAGAGATAAAGTAGGGGACCATCTCCACAATCAAGTATTTAAGATATACAGTAGGTGACCATCTACACAATCAAGTATCTAAGAAATACAGTAGGTGACCATCTACACAATCAAGTATCTAAGAGATACAGTAGGTGACCATCTACACAATCAAGTATTTAAGATATACAGTAGGTGACCATCTACACAATCAAGAATCTAAGAGATACAGTAGTTGACCATCTACACAATCAAGTATCTAAGAGATACAGTAGGTGACCATCTACACAATCAAGTATCTAAGAGATACAGTAGGTGACCATCTACACAATCAAGTATCTAAGAGATACAGTAGGTGACCATCTACACAACCATCTCACCATCTCCACAATCAAGTATCTAAGAGATACAGTAGGTGACCATCTCCACAATCAAGTACCTAAGAGATAAAGTAGGTGACCATCTACACAATCAAGTATCTAAGAGATACAGTAGGTGACCATCTACACAATCAAGTATCTAAGAGATACAGTAGGTGACCATCTACACAATCAAGTATCTAAGAGATAAAGTAGGGGACCATCTCCACAATCAAGTATTTAAGATATACAGTAGGTGACCATCTACACAATCAAGTATCTAAGAAATACAGTAGGTGACCATCTACACAATCAAGTATCTAAGAGATACAGTAGGTGACCATCTCCACAATCAAGTATCTAAGAGATACAGTAGGTGACCATCTACACAATCAAGTATCTAAGAGATACAGTAGGTGACCATCTCCACAATCAAGAATCTAAGAGATAAAGTAGGTGACCATCTCCACAATCATGTACCTAAGATATACAGTAGGTGACCATCTACACAATCAAGTATCTAAGATATACAGTAGGTGACCATCTCCACAATCAAGTACCTAAGAGATACAGTAGGTGACCATCTACACAATCAAGTATCAAAGAGATAAAGTAGGTGACCATCTCCCCAATCAAGTATCTAAGAGATACAGTAGGTGACCATCTACACAATCAAGTATCTAAGATATACAGTAGGTGACCATCTACACAATCAAGTATCTAAGAGATACAGTAGGTGACCATCTACACAATCAAGTATCTAAGAGATACAGTAGGTGACCATCTACACAATCAAGTATCTAAGAGATACAGTAGGTGACCATCTCCACAATCAAGTATCTAAGATATACAGTAGGTGACCATCTCCACAATCAAGTATCTAAGATATACAGTAGGTGACCATCTCCACAATCAAGTACCTAAGAGATACAGTAGGTGACCATCTCCACAATCAAGTATCTAAGATATACAGTTGGTGACCATCTACACAATCAAGTATCTAAGAGATACAGTAGGTGACCATCTACACAATCAAGTATCTAAGAGATAAAGTAGGGGACCATCTCCACAATCAAGTATTTAAGATATACAGTAGGTGACCATCTACACAATCAAGTATCTAAGAGATACAGTAGGTGACCATCTACACAATCAAGTATCTAAGAGATACAGTAGGTGACCATCTACACAATCAAGTATCTAAGAGATAAAGTAGGTGACCATCTACACAATCAAGTACCTAAGAGATAAAGTAGGTGAACATCTACACAATCAAGTATCTAAGATATACAGTAGGTGACCATCTACACAATCAAGTATCTAAGAGATACAGTAGGTGACCATCTACACAATCAAGTATTTAAGATATACAGTAGGTGACCATCTACACAATCAAGTATCTAAGAGATACAGTAGGTGACCATCTACACAATGAAGTATCTAAGAGATACAGTAGGTGACCATCTACACAATCAAGTATCTAAGAGATAAAGTAGGTGACCATCTACACAATCAAGTATCTAAGAGATAAAGTAGGTGACCATCTACACAATGAAGTATCTAAGAGATAAAGTAGGTGACCATCTACACAATCAAGTATCTAAGAGATACGGTAGGTGACCATCTACACAATCAAGTATCTAAGAGATACAGTAGGTGACCATCTACACAATCAAGTATCTAAGAGATACAGTAGGTGACCATCTACACAATCAAGTATCTAAGAGATACAGTAGGTGACCATCTACACAATCAAGTATCTAAGATATACAGTAGGTGACCATCTACACAATCAAGTATCTAAGAGATACAGTAGGTGACCATCTACACAATCAAGTATCTAAGAGATAAAGTAGGTGACCATCTCCACAATCATGTACCTAAGAGATACAGTAGGTGACCACCTCCACAATCAAGTGTCTAAGAGATAAAGTAGGGGACCATCTACACAATCAAGTATCTAAGAGATAAAGTAGGGGACCATCTACACAATCAAGTATCTAAGAGATACAGTAGGTGACCATCTACACAATCAAGTATCTAAGAGATACAGTAGGTGACCATCTACACAATCAAGTATCTAAGAGATACAGTAGGTGACCATCTATACAATCAAGTATCTAAGAGATAAAGTAGGTGACCATCTCCACAATCAAGTATCTAAGAGATAAAGTAGGTGACCATCTACACAATCAAGTATCTAAGAGATAAAGTAGGTGACCATCTCCACAATCAAGTATCTAAGAGATACAGTAGGTGACCATCTATACAATCAAGTATCTAAGAGATACAGTAGGTGACCATCTACACAATCAAGTATCTAAGATATACAGTAGGTGACCATCTACACAATCAAGTATCTAAGAGATACAGTAGGTGACCATCTACACAATCAAGTATCTAAGAGATACAGTAGGTGACCATCTACACAATCAAGTATCTAAGAGATACAGTAGGTGACCATCTACACAATCAAGTATCTAAGAGATAAAGTAGGTGACCATCTCCACAATCATGTACCTAAGAGATACAGTAGGTGACCATCTCCACAATCAAGTATCTAAGAGATACTGTAGGTGACCATCTACACAATCAAGTATCTAAGAGATAAAGTAGGTGACCACCTCCACAATCAAGTGTCTAAGAGATAAAGTAGGGGACCATCTACACAATCAAGTATCTAAGAGATAAAGTAGGGGACCATCTACACAATCAAGTATCTAAGAGATAAAGTAGGGGACCATCTACACAATCAAGTATCTAAGAGATACAGTAGGTGACCACCTCCACAATCAAGTATCTAAGAGATACAGTAGGTGACCTTCTACACAATCAAGTATCTAAGAGATACAGTAGGTGACCATCTACACAATCAAGTATCTAAGAGATAAAGTAGGTGACCATCTACACAATCAAGTACCTAAGAGATA
>CM034535.1:57674948-57885603 GCA_020002185.1 Paraescarpia echinospica
GTTAGTGTTACTCAAATTTGATTGAGTTTAATTTTTCCTTCAATATGTGGTTGTCCACGTGGAGTATGCTAATCTCTTGTATAAGTAGTACTTTTTCGTCATAGTCTTTGACTGCTGACGACACACTCACATTTTCTGGTTCTGTGTTCGTACCAGGGAAATTATTACTACATTATACTTATGCAGTATTATGGATTTGTTCTCAAAATTAATAAAATTTATCTTGTATAATTGTGCCTGAGGAATTTTTTTCAATCCACTTGGGAACTTCTGTAAGACATAAAACCAAGCATTTAAGCTGTCTCGGCTTAATCATATATTAATCATTAATGTATGTTATTTAATTAAATTTACTTTCCTGACATTTGTTATATTTAAATCAATAGGTTGTTAAACTAACCAATACCTGGTAATGCTGTCAGTTATTTTTTTAATGTAACTAATATTAGTTGTAAACACCAATTAATGTATTGCTAAATGCTAGGTTAAAAGAGGGAACTACTACAAATCAAAACACATAAATTCCATAATGATAAAGGGGCCTACCACTATTCCTGAACATGCTAGATTGTGTGGACAGTTCTATGAGCGATTCTGCTGCTTCATAACCCATAACAACTTCAGTTTCCTGTATTTGGTCTCACTCAGTTTTCTGGATTTTACTTCCTTTTGCTCTTTGGAATCTTTCCTAGTCCACGAGACGCTTGCATCCTACTGCAGCTCTCATGAAGGCAAACAATAGCGGGACATAATCGGGATGGGTAGAGTTAGTAGACGGAACACCTGAAACATATTTTTTAATTACAATTACTCATTTGTGTAGTTGAATGCCTACATACATGTAAGAAGCATTTAATTACTTTATATTTGTAGTTTGTTACAGTGCAAATCAGAGATTGAGTGCCAACATTTTGATCTGAATCATGAAAGTCTACGAATTTACACTATTAAAACAATGTAATGACTATATTATCATATGAAAACATAATAAAATAAAATAAATATAAATATATATATATATATATATATATGTATATATATATATATATATATACACAAACATACATTCACATACATACAGTTAAATAAATACATTCACATGCATACATATCCATACAAACATATTTCAGTTTACAAGCCTGTTCAGGTGTGTTCTTTCGGCTTCAAATGCATACGATGGATAGCTGTGATCCATTTCGCTCTTTTGTCACAATCAAGTGGTATTCTATAAAAGCTAACAGTAGACAATTTTGATAACAGATTTGTGCATCTAACGGCACAGCAATTTGATGAAATTGTGATGTCTATTGCATAGGAGCGCCAAAACAAAAACACGATTTTTTCGTGTTCAGCGCCTACATAGAAAGCGTTCTACCCTACAAACAAACCGCCACGTGCATTTAATTTATTCATGACGTCAAAATGCAACCCCGAATACAGCTGTACATCTAATATGGTTTTATTTAAAACAACATTACCTGTACATCAAAATTAGTATGCTTATAAATATGCAATTTAAACCAAAAACAAGCACCTAGATTTATATAAATAGTTAACTGAAATCATACTGGGCATAATTTATGCATATTCGATAGTAAAAATAGGTGTAATAGTAGCCATTACAAATATACAGGTAATGAAGTATTATGAGGCAATGTACAGGCAATGCGGTAGATAATGTTATATATATATATATATATATATATATATATATTAGAGTGGCCAAATTTTTTATGGTGATAATAAAAAATAAATAAACGATGCATATGGTGAGGTTGGCTTAGAAAACAACTGTGGTAAATTTTCAGAAAAATACATTTAGAGGAAGACACCTCTCAAAGCACCAGACATTTTTGTAAAAGCACGATATAGGAATAAATAAAAAAACGCGATATATCAATATCTACTTAATAAATTTAACTAAATTTTTACTGTGTTCTAATTTCAATGCAAAATAATGATGTGAAGTCAATAGAACAATAGATCAGGTTATACGTATAAATCACCAATAAATTGGAAATTTTACAAATGTAAGATTTTGTTCATTTTAGAAAACACAATAATCCATCATAATTGACTACATTATTATTGACTAGATTATATAGATAATTTACATTTATTGTAAATCACGTAATATTTTGTTTTACTGCACTTTGGTCATTTGGTATTATGTAGCATGTTATACACGACAAATTAAGCAGGCAGAATTTTTGTAAGTAAGCTCTGTTTAACGTCGCGTAAGCAGTATCTGTTGTCGTTCATTAACTGGTGCTGCTGTAGCCATATCGGATGCGCTGCTTCGTACTAGATCTGCTACACATGTGTGGTTAGTTGGGCAACGGCTTCCTTGTATCGAAAACCTGAAAAAACTACCTACAATTGGTGAAGTTCTGCGGCGAGTTTTCTACGACTTGAAAGTGAAGAAGCTGACGCTGCCTGCAAGCTGCGACAATGCGGTAAATGAAGTGCTGCGGGTTTTAGCATCTGTTTAACATTCCGACGACGCAGAAGCCGAATGCTGTCGAGAAGCTGAAGAAACTCTATCAGCAGCATATAAACACTTGCAAGAACAATCACAGGCGCAGTAAGATGCAAGCTGAGCTGGAAACTGGCAAGTTGAGCTGGAAACTGAGTTTGGCAGACGATTGCTGGTACTGTTTGATATGGCACATGCAGAGTGTGATCAGTTGATCCGCATTGCTCGTGATGTGGAGTTTCTGCAAAATCAACGAAATGAGAGGACGATGGTGATGGCTGGGGAGGACATGTGAAAGAGCAGAAACAAAAAAAGCGAAAATACGACGAGATGCAGAGACGAGAGTCTGCCTCCAAGGCAACTGATGAGCCGACAACCGAGCCATAAAGTCATCGCAGGATGAACAGTCGGATACTGATGGCACACTGGACTTTGATAGGGCTATCTGTATCAGCAAATGTCACCACAAACATATAGATGTATCTCGATCATCGCAGTCTTCTGAGCGGGCCGAACCAGTTTCTAAAACAAAGAAGGTACCACGGCGCTGTCTCGTTGATGACCCGTTGTTTGTCGCTAGCTTGGACAGACCACAAACAACATCACGTTAAGCGATCCACACTGTGACACCTGCATTGATGGCTGCTGGCGTTGATGTGTCAAAAATCACTTTGTGAAGAACATCACTCGACGTAGCATGTAAAGATAGCTGCGTCGCCATCGCACAGGCCATTAGAGATAATTTTCACCCGAATGTACCTATCGTCGCACATTTCGATCGAAAACTATTACCTAACAGTCAATATTAAAAATAAGATCGCATGCCAACCATCGACCCCTTTCCTTGACACTACGTCAAGGAAAGGGGTCGAAAAGTTGCATGGCAATCTACGAATTTTATGTGGCGCCGGAGAGAAGATGGGCAACGCTGTATTGAGTTTCTACGGGATTGGGAGGGCGTTGGCGAGCACGTGACAGGACTACGCTTTGACACAACATCAAGCAACACTGTTATCCACACACGTGCCATCACTGTAATTCAAGAGGCATTTAAAAAAACATATCCTTTTTCTCGCATGCCGACACATATATTGGAGATCATTGCTGCTGCAGTTTTCGATATATTATTTGTGTCGAAGGGTCCAACTATCCCGCTCTTCAGTCGGTGCAAGGAGAACTGGCCATTCATTGATCAAAGAAAGTACAAATCTCTGGACAGTGAGACAACTAGGTCATATGGGTGTGCCTTGACTACACAAGAGAAGCAATGGCTGGAGTGGCATAAATTTACCGCAAGCGAGTTCCTATCAGAACAACTTCGCAATAAGAACCCACGACAGGACTACCTCGAGTTCATCCAGCCGCCCATCATCTTGCTGGGTGGTGCACGTGACTCGAGACAACAGTTATGCCCACCAGGCGTCTACCACCATGCTCGCTGGATGGCGAAAGAGATCAACTGCTTGAAGATATTCGCCTTACGTGAGCAGTCCGAGCTTACTAGAAACGAACTACAGGCTATACAGCGCATCTGCCTGTTCACGATCACCATCTACATCAGAGCATGGGTAGATGCAGCCATCAGCAGACGTGCGCCTATCAACGAACTCTGCCTCCTTCGTCACCTGGATAACTTCAATGAAGTGGATGGTGTGATTCCACAGACAGCAGCAATGAAGATGAGGGGCCATCTCTGGTATCTCAGTGAAAACCTAGTCTCTCTGGCGCTCTACTCTGACCGTGTTTCTGCCTATGAGAAGACGGCAATTGTAGCAAAGAAGAATGGCATGCGTATATATATATATATATTTATATATATAAATATATATATATATATATCGTCAATGCAGCCAAAAGTATCATCTATCATTATTTACGAATGTAAATCATTAGTGTAACAGGCAAAGCGTAGCCTCGAGAAACGATGATGTTGTCCCCTGTTGTCAGCTCCTGAAACTTCGGCAGCGTGCACTCCGGCTGTGCGTCCGTTTTTGAGTGACAGTCTGTGCAGTAACCAAAGCAAACGGAGCAGGATGACAGTGGTATTGCAGCTTGTTGATTGCAACTTAAAATATTGTTGTAACTAAGATTGATGAGAATTATGTACGGGATAATATATGCATATTCTTAAATAAAGTTGAAAAATTATACAACAATGTGGTACTCGATCAATAGATTAGAACATCAATCAATCAACCAATCAATAAATCAATCAACCAACCAATAAATTAATCAGTCAAGCAATCAATGAACCAACCAATAAATTAATCGACCAATCAATCAATATAACAACCAACAAATCAATCAATATATCGATCGATCTATCAATCAATTCTTTAATCAATTCATCAACTAATCCACCAATCATTCAATCAATCAAAGAGTCAGTCATTCAGTCAGTCAATCAATCGATCAATCAATAAAAAATCCATTAAATCAGACAATCAACATATCACATAGTTTCATTGATTGTAACTCATTACAAAACATACAAATACTTATCAAATTACGAGGAATCTATAAATTATCGTAACGAGAACAAGAACGGAAAAACATAATATATTGCTATTCTCTCTATACCAATCAATGAATTAACCAACCAATCACTCAATATTTAATATAATATTCTACGTAGTGTCCAGAGACGAACAGTTTACTACATAGTAGTATACAACTTTTGAGCGATTCACAACATGTACAATATATATATATATATATATATATATATATATGTATATATATATATATATATATATAATTATTTCTAACCTCACCTTTACTTCCAAAATACTACAAAAGTTTGTAGCAAGTCGTGTAAGGTATCACATTAACACAAATGCCTTAACTAATGTGTCACAATCAGCATGTAGACAGTTTTATTTAACAGAGACTGCCCACTTAAAGGTTCATAATGACATTAACTTGAACATTATTAATGGTAAAGTGACTGCACTAGATCTATCAGCTGCTTTTGATACTCAACATTCTCATTGATCGCTCGTTGAAGTGGTACGGCATATCTGGCACAGCTCTAAGCTGGGTTTCTTCATATCTAACTGATAGATACCAAACTATAAAGATTGGGAACTGCTTTTCAGCTGCACTGCCGATTTTAGTTAGTTATCCCCAGGGTTCTTTTCTTGGGCCGTTTGCTTTTTTACTCTTTACATCACGCCACTAAGCTCTGTTATACTACAACATAACTTCGATCATCATATTTATGCTGATGATACTCAGGTCTATATTTCGTTGGCTACCCTGGATACAAATCGTTCCCTTAACCAACTAAGTGATTGCCTTCCTGATATATTCTACTGGTTGATTGACACCAAGTTGAAATTAAATGCAAATAAAACTGATTTGATCATTATTGGTAATCCTTGTTGTATTTTCCCTAAGCTTATTTTGAATCAGTATATCACGCCAGCATCCTCGGTGCGGAATCTAGGAGTGATCTTTGATAGTAACTTCAATTTCCGACAACACATATTTCAAACGTGTCGCTGCTGTTATTGTCATATTTGTGATCTTCGCTGTATTCGCCGGTATGTGTCATTTTCTGTTGCTAAAACTATTGCAAAAGCACTTATTTGCAGCAGATTTAATTATTGCAATTCCATCCTTTGTAGTATCGCTAGCAAGGATATCACATAACATCAGCGTGTCCAGAATTGTCTAACAACAGTAGTTACAAGATCTCCTCGTTTTTCTCGCTCTGTACCACTTTCGAATTATTTTCATTGGCTTCATGTACGATATCGTATACTATTTCAGATCTGTACCATTACATACCAGGTACTGTCCAGTAAGCAGCCATATTATTTGTATTCATATCTTACCCCTGTAAGGAAACCTATCCAACTTCGATCATATAGTACATTTTGTTCCTAGAGTCAACACTAACATTGGAACTAGGTTTGTTTCTGTTGCTGCGTCAACTCTTTGGAATATGCTCCCTCTTAGTGTTAGATCAATTGAAAATATTACAAAATTCCGTCGTTATTTAAATACTTAGTTTTACAAGCTTGCTTATCCACCATAGCTCGATAGCTCCTTGACCGATATGCTGACAACTGGAATTTACCATTCCTTTTGTTTTGAGATTCAGCTCTGAACTTGGTGTCCAAGGATTTACGCGCAATAGAAGTTATCTTGTTATTATATATATATATATATATATATATATATATATATTATATATGGGTGTGTGTGTGAGTGGGTGTATGTGTGTGTAGAGGAGTGCACTATGTACACATGAAAAACAATTCACACATCTAAATTACCAATAGGTTGGTACTGTTGTGGAAACCTTACCCAAACAAGGGGAAGAAGTAATGCTGCTAAACAAGTGACACACCAAGTCATAGTTCAGCTTATATTATTCACGAGAAAAGTGACATTAATATTGACAACAATTTTATTAAACGTACAATATGTATGTTCTATGTCTATGCCCAAATACTATTTAAAATCTCGTACCATACATCGCCACTAGATTAAAAATATGCAAACATTAATAACATACATAGCATGTGGTGAGAACGTGACATGTGCAGTACAGCACGTATATATCCCATTTAATTTCATAATTATATGACATGTGTACAATTCACCATATCTGTGGTTATGTTAAGGTAAACTTAATATATGTATGCTAAATATAACGCACTGCACAAAACAAATGTCTCAATACATTCATGAATGACTAATCAAATTGTGACAATGAGTTTACTTTTAAGACCCTCGACATTACAATAACAACGTTCATTCATACGATTTACATTATATGTATCCACAACACGAACACAAATATATCAATATAATAGCATTGTATCGTATATAATAACAATGTCGGTATTAGTCGCATACGTCGTATAACATTGACTAGTATAATTAAAACATTATAACATTGTTTCGTTGTCAATTATCCAGAATTTGGTACTATGATAATTGTTACTAAAGAACGTGTTTTTTAAGAGAGACTATGAGAGGAATACCGTATTATTGTATGATATAGTAACTGATTGCGATAAATGGCTTTCGTTTAATATGCATTTGCTAAATATATCGCACTGCACAAAAACAAATGTCTCAATACATTAGTGAACGACTAATCACATTGTCACATTGAGTTTACTTATAAGACACTAAACATTACAATAACAACCTTCATTTATACGATTTACATATATTGTTTATCTACACGAACACAAATATATCAACATAATAGCATTGTATCGTATATAATAACAATGTCGGTATTAGTCGCATACGTCGTATAACATTGACTAGTATACTTAAAACATTCTAAGATTGTTTCGTTGTCAATTATCCAGAATTTGGTACTATGATAATTGTTACTAAAGAACGTGTTTTCTAAGAGAGACTATGAGAGGAATACCGTATTATTGTATGATATAGTAACTTATTGCGATAAATGGCTTTCGTTTAATATGCATTTGCTAAATATATCGCACTGCACAAAAACAAATGTCTCAATACATTAGTGAACGACTAATCACATTGTCACATTGAGTTTACTTATAAGACACTAAACATTACAATAACAACCTTCATTTATACGATTTACATATAGTGTTTATCTACACGAACACAATTATATCAACATAATAGCGCATTGTAGCGTAGATAATAATAATGTCTATATTAGTCACATACGTCGTCTCACATTGACTAGCATAATTAAAACATACTCAGGTTGTATCGTTTTCAATTATCCAGAATTGGGTAGTATGATAATTGTTACTAATGAACGTGTTCTCTGAGAGAGATTATGAGAGGAATAACGTATTATTGTATAAAATAGTAACTGATTGCGATAAATGGCTATCGTTTAATATGCATTCGTTCGCCAAAACAAATATGTACTAAACTTTCCTTCACAATTTTGAATAAATAGTCCTATTGATGACGTAGTATGGCATCTTGTTAAGTTATTTTTCCTCAACCAAGAAACAAATAATACTCTATGATTCGCTAGCATAAACGTGTTAGCATGGGGTCATTCTTCACCATTATAAACGGCTTATTTTTGGTACATATCTGCACCACAGGATTATTTTTGTGTACATAATTTACCCTTTTACTCTGCTGGCCGAGAGAGAGAGAGACAGGAGAGATATATATATATATATATATATATAGAGAGAGAGAGAGAGAGAGAGAGAAAGCGTATTTAATCAATAAACCACTTAATCCAACACAATTTCCTATAACATCATTCCAATTACATACTGATATTTTCATTGAATAATTTACATTTACAAAATTTAATGTTGCGAGTTAATATTTGTAATAGAACAAATGGATACGGTCAGTGATAACACGCCGATAGTTTGACGCGTGTCTGGCGGTAGAACTGTCGCACGTCTTCCCGGAACATGGCGCTGGCAACGCCGTAGATATACGGATTGACAACTGAGTTTACAACAAATAACCGTACGACGTTTAGTGAGATAGAAACGCCCGCAGTAGACAACCAGCCTGGTATCCAAGAAGCTACGAAAACAACAGTGATGATGAACATCAGAAACACTCCTTTGACGTTTTTGGATTGCGATGCAGTTATTTTGTTGGCAGGTGTCACAGGCACAATGTTCGTTGAGATAAACTGAATATTTGGTTTACCGTCAGATGTATGTGCTTGTCCCGGCTTATTGCACAGTGTAGAAGCATCATCTGTTTGTGTTGTTAACTTTGATGTACCCGGTTGAGGGGAACGTAATGTGTTTAGAACTCCGGTTTTCATACGAGAGGCTTTCAATTTTCGCAAAAGCGATGCCGCAATTAACGTGTAGCACGTGGTCATAACGGCGGTGGATAAACATACACAGCCTAGTGTTAAGATACGTTCATATAGTTTATGCCCCGTCATCAATATGACAACGTCGATTGTTTGATACATTACGGTAGCTAGAGCCAAAACAACTACAGCCTTCTTCGCGCGTATTGGATTAACACTAAATGAGTGCGGTTTTTTAACTGCAATAAGGCGCTCAGTTGACAAAAACACCAGAAGAAACAAGGAAAATCCCACTGATACATTTATGATTTGAAGAAATACAAATCTGGTAACAAAACTAGCACCGGCCACTGTCAGCACAATTCCAAAAACACATACAGATGAATCAGCGACGGCCAGGGCAAACATATACACTCGCGTAGACGTTGTCATCTTTTTTACGTAGACCGCACATACAAGAACATTTCCAGGTAAACCTAGCGCTAACAGGATTATCAAGGTGAAATACGCATACCCATGTTGTTGTGTTCCAGTGTTTTTCGTTAAATCCCAGCTGGTATTTAAAGAAGTCTGCAATGGGTTCGAATCGCTTGTCCCGTTTGAAGTAGTGTTTAATGAATCCATGTTGTCTGCATGCGACTGATGAACCACACGTATTGGATTATACACCCGCAATGTGTATACAGCTAACAAGTGGTATAAATGTTTGAATGATCCTATATATTAAGGATCCGCTCAAAACGTAATGCATATGTTGTCCGGTAAATTAATCTTTCCGTGATGATTGACGGACAATAACCTCAGATGATGTCTCGTCAACTTCAAGTGTTTTACATATTTGTCGCTCCAGATATTTCCTTCAAATGCTTCACTATTTTACACACCATGATTGTGTGTTACATAGATTGTACGTGTTGTCTACAAGTTGACGCATCATGTAACCTCCACTTTGGCATTAGCAATATTCAGGCGAAATCTCACATAAGCAGTCATCTACAAACAACATACGTAAAGAAGTGATTCGACATCACATCAGGTATGTATTCCAACGTTCAGCTCCACAGTTCTTCTATTAACCGCTGCTTCAAAGCTTATTCAGCTGAGCGTTTCTTCGATACTACCTTTATCCAGGTTCACCGTTTTGTAAGTTCACACTTCGGCCACACTCTGAAAGTAGATATTATCCCCCGAATAGATCTAGCGTAGCACGAAACTCTAACGCGTTCACCCTAAATACAAGGCTGGTTACTGACACAACGGAATAATGGGCACCTGCGCGGAGGTGATTGCTGTAAATAGCGGTAGTTGTAACCGCCCAGATAGTCAGGTGGTGACCGTGTTTTCTTGTCATTCGACAACTCTTGATAATTCGTGAATGATCTGCCAGTCAATATACCAGCAGTTGCTCCAATCACAATTGGCCTCTTCGGTGACTGACGTAGCACACTACTGCCCATATGTCTACGTAGGTAGATAGTCAGACTGTAGAGAACGAGGGGAGACGCGACAGCGTTTATGGGCGATTCAATTCTGAGAAAAACAGACAAGACTATATGCGAGGGGAAGGACGTTGTTGTATGTCTACCGGGGGCTAGAATAGAGCATGTGACCGAAAGGGTAGAGAAGGTATTGGGGCATGGCAAGGGAGGGTCTATACTAGTACACGTTGGAACAAACAATGCAGAGAAGGAGGGAACAACTGGAATAGTTCAGAAGTACAGATATCTAGTAAGGAAGCTAAAGAAGACAATAGTTGAACAGGTTGTTATATCAGGTATTTTGCCAGTAATGGGAGGAAGGGGGGCATCATACAGAAACTGTAAGAGAATGGCGATCAATGCACTAGTTGAGCAGATGTGTGGAGAAGAGGGTGTGGGATTCATAGATTTATGGGGGTACTTTGTTGGGAGAGAAGTTAAGTACATGAGAGATGGCCTCCATATAAGTGGAAAGGGGGCAGCAGTATTCTCAGAGAATCTGCTGAGATCTGTTGACAGTGGGACAGGTTGCATCTATTTAAACTAAATTCGCAGGGGGGGACTCGCAGAGAAGCCTGAAACTAGAGGCATAGATAAAGACAGCAAAAATAATTCAGCAAAGAACAGTCTGGAAAACTGTTGTGAAGCTGGGTATAAATGTGTTTGTTTAAATACAAGGAGTATAGTAAACAAAAGAAATGAACTAAACATTATGGTAGAAGATATTGACCCTCACATAATATATATAATCGAATCATGGGCAACCACCGATGTATCAGATGCCGAATAGGATATGTAATGTTTAGGAAAGATAGAATAGGAAGAAGGGGAAGTGGAGTTGTGTTACATATTAAAGAATCTATCCAGGCTTATGAAATAAAATAAGACAGAGAAGCAGAGAAGAAACTGTTTGGTGTAACATAGTTACAGGAAATCAACGTTAACGGTTGGATTAGTTTATCGAAGTCCAAACATAAGCATAGAAGATAATGAAAAAATACAAAACGCTATAAGGGAAGTGAGCAAACGGGACTGTGTTATTATGAGGGATTTCAACCATGGGCATATAAAATAGAAATCTGTAAAGAGTATGGGTAGTGAGGACCAAAAGTGTTTAGTTTTAGTACAAGATAGTTTCCTTTCTCAACATGTGCTAGAGCCAACCAGGGGAGAGAATGTGTTAGACATAATTTTGTCCTCACAGAATGAATTAATTGACAATGTCAGGGTATGTGAGCCACTGGGGAATAGTGATCACAACCAGATACATTTTAACATCAAAGTAAAATAAGAAAGGAATAGTAAAAAGCAGTACAGGAGAAATTTTCACAAAGGAAAATATAAGGACATCAGGAAATATTTAGCAAAGATAAACTGGAATAACACACTGAAGAATTAGTCAGCAACAGAATGCTGGAATATCTTAAAGAGTGAAATTGAATGCATCATCGTCAAATTTGTTCCCTTAAAAAACACGAGAAACGGTCCAAAAAAAACACTTATCGAAAGAAGCCGTTAGAAAAATTAAGTATAAACAAATGATGTGGAAGTCATATAGACGTACTGGAAATGACGAAGACAACAACATTTAAAAAGAAGCACTAAACCACGCTACAACTGAAATTAGAAATTCAAAGAGAAGCTATGAACATAAATTAGCTAGTAATATAAAACATGACAGCAAGAGTTTTTATGCATATGTTAGAAGCAAACAGAAAGTTCAGGATAAGATCGGTCCTCTAGAAGATAGTGCTGGAATTATAATATCAGAAGGATTCTTAATGGCAGCAGACCTGAATGAGTATATTAGTTCAGTGTTTACAAGAGAAGACACTAGTTCACTGCCAGTACCAAAGGCTAAGTTGAAGGGGGCAGAATCAGACAATTTAAGACAGATAATTGTAACCCCAGAAATGGTAGCTAAGAAAATCAGGGCTATGAAAGATAATAAATCACCTGGAGTGGATGGTATTCCACCAAAATTACTATTCGAAATTGTAGAAGAAATTAGCATACCGCTTGCAACAGTTTTCAACTTGTCATTAGAAGAGGGAGTGGTTCCTTTAGATTGGAAAGAAGCAAACATTATACCGTTGTTCAAAAAAGGTTCGAGAAACAAGTCAAATAATTATACACAAATTAGTTTAACATCGGTGATTTGTAAATTATTAGAAAGACTAATTAAAGATCACATGGTGGATTTTCTTGTTAAACATAACTTGATCAACCCATCTCAACATGGGTTTCTAAAAACGAGGTCATGCTTAACAAATATGTTATGTTTTTTTGGAAGATATCGCTATGTGGGTAGATGATGGATCACCAGTAGATATCATCTACTTAGATTTTCAAAAAGCTTTCGACAAAGTGCCACATCAGAGATTACTGCTTAAACTAAAAGCCCATGGCATAGGAAATGGTATAATTAACTGGATAAAAAATGGCTGATTGATAGAAGACAGCTGATAGTTGTTGATGGGGAGACACAAAATTGGAAATCAGTTTTGAGTGGGGTTCCACAGGGATCAGTACTGGGACCTATATTATTCTTAATATACATAAACGATTTGAACTATGGTATAGTTAGCAAGGTGTTAAAATTTGCAGATGATACAAAAGTGTTTAGAAGGTTTAAAAGTGGTGGAGATAGACAGCATTTACAAGATGATCTTGACAGGTTGATCAAATGGTCTGAAAAGTGGCAAATGTTGTTCAATTTTGGGAAATGTAAATGTCTTCACACAGGATATGGGAACGAATATGTAGAATATACAATGGAGCAACTGTACTAAATACTACTGTAAAAGAAAGAGACTTAGTGCTGACAATTAGTGCTGACACGAAGTTTTCAGAGCAGTGTGGAATTGCAGCTTCAAAAGGAAATCAAATCCTTGGATTGATTAGGCGAAATATAGCATACAAAACATAAAAAAACTAATAATACCGCTGTACAAAACAATAGTTAGGCCTCATTTATAATATTGTATACAAGCGTGGAGGCCATACCGCAAGCAGGACATAGATATGCTAGAAAGTGTACAAAGGAGAGCGACTAAAATGATACCAAAACTGAGGGATCTTAGTTATGAAAAACGCCTAAAAAATGTTGTTTAACAACACTAGAGACCAGGAGATTGATAGGAGATGAGATAGAAGTGTTTAAAATATTGAATGGTTATGAAAATGTTGATAGAAATATGTTTTTTTTCAGTTAAGAAAGATAGAAAGACTAGAGGACATGAAGTTACATTAGTAAAGGAACAGTGTAGATTAGACGTAAGAAAGTTCTCATTTTCACAAAGGACTGTGAATGAATGGAACAAATTATCTGATGATTGTGTGGGTGCTAGTAGTGTAAATATTTTTTTTTATAAAATCGACACATACCTCAGAAGGGCTGGATATATGTAGATAAAAGGGTTGGACTTTCTATAAGCCAAAGGGCTTCCTTGTCCACCTGCCATCTAGAGTTAATTCTCTGTATGGCAATCTTGTTAAATCTTGTTAAATCTTGTGTTGAGTCATAAATTACTGTCACTGAAAATTGTCACATAAAACGAAATGCGACCGAAGCTAAACAATACGTACAAGTGCTTTTGTTTTAGGCAAGCCCTTAATTGAAATTACTTTATTAATAAAACAATTATTTTCGCACATTGTGCTTTCTTTTATATGCAATTATTTCCGTGATAATACGGCTGATATCATCATCATTTAAACTAATTCATGTCTTAAAACCATTTTGTAGCATTTCGCATATAACATTCACGTTAAATATTATTTCGTTTGATACACCAGCCTGCCACGCACGGCGAATATCATATGTAGACACATCATCAATTGTATTAAATGTATTATCACTTAGGACGTGACGGTAATTTGCCCTACTAGATATCTTGACAAAACTGCTTATAATCGGTGAATTGTGGTTGATGGCTTTATTAAGAAATGTTGTGAACCTATGCTTTAAGATGATCAATAATGGTAAACTATCAAATAACAATGTTATAACATCATTGTGTGTCAGTGGAGCCAGCCCCCACAACTTCCTTAATACGTTTTGCCATGCTACACGTATAATGCCAACAGTCTTATTCTGGCAAGCCCATAGTGGAGCTCCATATTAAGAGCAGCGTCATTGTGTAAATAAATTGCACTTTATTGTCGTCTTAATATGACCAAAACAGGCCATGATCATAGTAACCCCTACCCAAAATTTAGCACTACAATCGGCGACTAAACTGTCCCTACTAACAACGGATGGCCAAGGTGTACAATATTCTGGACACTATATGACGAGAACCCTTGAAAACCGCAGTTCTACGTCCTCTATAAATCAGATATCTGCTCTTACGTGAGAAATGGACATATTTTCTTTAAAATCAAATTGCAAATGCGTTGTTGTAAGCGCATTTTGTTTGATGTATAAGTAGTACTTTCTCGTTATCTTATTTGGCTGTTGATGACACACTCACAGTTCCTGGTTCTGTGTTGGTGCCACGGAAATAATTATTACTACATTATACTTATGTAGTAGTATAGAGTTGTTCTCAAATTAATACAATTTACTTGTATAATTGTGTTGAGGAATTTTTGTGTGAATCCACTTGGAAACTTCTATAAGACATAAAACCAAGCATTTAAGCTATCTTATCCAACTGCAAAAACATTTAAAAATAAACACTAAAATGATATATAATGATACATTAATCATTCAGTTATGTTATTTAATTAAATTAATTTTCCTGAAATTTGTTATAGATAAATCAATAGGTAATTAATCTAACCAATACCTGGTAATTATGTGAGTTATGTTTATGTAACTAATATTAACTGTAAACATAAATTAATGCAATACAAACTATTAGGTTCACAGAGGGAAGTATTTCAAATCAAAACATACAAAATCAATAATGATACAGGAGCCTGCCACTATTCCTAAACATGCTAGGTTGTGTGGACAATTCTATGAGGGATTCTGCTGCTTCATAACCCATAACAACTTCAGTTTCCTGTATTTTCTCTTCGTCAGTATTCTGGATCTTTCTTCTTTTTGCAACTAATAATATTGTTAATTTATTGGTATATGCACTGGACTTTAATTGGGAACTGTTGGTGACGATTACAATATCCTCGGGTTACACGCGCTCTTTGGATCGGGTTGACAGCGACCAGGCACATCAAGCTAGCCTATGCATATGGTTAGGCTTACGTGTTCCTATTAGTCGGCTATTGCCTCGAGCGCTAAATTTCAGGGGTTTATCTTACACCACTACAATAAGAGATAGGACAAATATGTTTTTAAGATACTCTACGTGTCTCAATACTTTCTCCTTTTATGTGGTAAATCAGTTGTTCTGAACGTAAATCGTAATACGTGAAACGTAACCTAGCAATCGAAAGAAATATGCGTGCGTGGCAAATAATTCTGAAAAAGGCTTGTGTCCCATACATAACACGGAATAGACGCTAGCACAATAATGCTAATAATATCAACCTTCATGCCAAAGAAATAGAACTACGAATGGTATTTTTACGTTCTACACACTATCACGACAAGGTGTCAACTTCACATTTTCTCCAACCTTCAACAAATAAATAACCAAAGATCATACTGGCAAACTGTTCTGAAGCTGAACATCAATCCGTTTGTTTAAATGAAAGGACCATAGTAAATAAAAGAGGTGAACTAAACATTATGGTAGAAGATATTGACTTTCACATATTAGGTATAACCGAATCGTGGGCCACCACCAATATATCAGATGCCGAATTGGGACTGACATCCAATGTAATGTTTAGGAAAGATATGATAGGAAGAAGAGAAGGTGGAGTTATTTTGATATATTAAAGAATTTATCCAGGTTTGTGAAATAAAATTAGAAAAAGAAGAAGATTGCGAAGAAGCTGTTTGGTGTAACATATTTACACGAAACTCAACGTTAACGGTTGGGGTATTTTAGCGAAGTCCAAAGATAAACACAGCAGAGAAAGAAAACGTTCTTAATGATATAAGGAAAGAGAGCAAATGGGACTGAATCACTATGGGGGATTTTAACCATGGTCATATACAATGGAAATATCTACAGAGAAAGTGGATTGAGGACCACAAGTATGTAGTTTTAGTACGCGAAAGTTTACTTTCTCAACATATGCTAGAACCAACCAGGGGTGTGAATGTGGTAAACATAGTGTTGTCCTCACAGAATGAATTAGATGAAAAAGATTTGAGAGTCACTGGGGGGGGGGGGTAGTGATCACAACCAGACACATTTTACAATCAACGTAAAATAATTAAGGAATAATAAAAAGCAGTACAGGAGAAACTTCCACAAAGAAAGTTTTAACAAGATTTAACAAGATTGCCATCCAGATAATTAACTCTAGATGGCAGGTGGACAAGGAAGCCCTTTGGCTTATCGAGAGTCCAACCCTTTTATCTACATATATCCAGCCCTTCTGAGGTATGTGTCGATTTTATTTTAAAACATATTCACACTACTAGCACCCACACAATCATCAGATAATCTGTTCCATTCATTCACAGTCCTTTGTGAAAATGAGAACTTTCTCACGTCTAATCTACACTGCTCCTTTACTAATGTAACGTCATGTCCTCTAGTCTTTCTATCTTTCTTAACTGAAAAAAACATATTTCTATCAATATTTTCATAACCATTCAATATTTTAAACACTTCTATCTGATCTCCTCTCAATCTCCTGGTCTCTAGTGTTGTTAAACTACATTCTTTTAGGCGTTTTTCATAACTAAGATCCCTCAGTTTTGGTATCATTTTAGTCACTCTCCTCTGTACTCTTTCTAGCATATATATGTCCTTCTTGCGGTATGGCCTCCACGCTTGTATACAATATTCTAAATGAGGCCTAACTATTGTTTTGTACAGCGGTATTATTAGTTCTTTTTCTTTATATGCTATATTTCGCCTAATCAATCCAAGGATTTGATTTCCCTTTGAAGCTGCAATTCCACACTGCTCCGAAACCTTCATGTAAGCAATAATTGTCAGCCCTAAGTCTTTTTCTTTTACAGTAGTACTAAGTACAGTTATCCCCATTGTATATTCTACATATTCGTTCCCATGTCCTGTGTGGAGGCATTTACATTTCCCAAAATTGAACAACATTTGCCACTTTCAGACCATTTGATCAACCTGTCAAGATCATCTTGTAAATGCTGTCTATCCCCATCACTTTTAATCCTTCTAAACACTTTTATATCATCTGCAAATTTCAACACCTTGCTAGCTATATCATCGTCCAAATCGTTTATATATATTAAGAATAATATAGGTCCCAGTACTGATCCCTGTGGAACCCCACTCAAAACTGATTTCCAGTTTGAAGCCTCCCCATCAACAACTACCCGTTGTCTTCTGTCAATCAGCCATTTTTCTATCCAGTTAATTATACCATTTCCTATGCCATGGGCTTTTAGTTTAAGCAGTAATCTCTGATGTGGCACTTTGTCGAAAGCTTTTTGAAAATCTAAGTAGATGATATCTACTGGTGATCCATCATCTACCCACTTAGTGATATCTTCCAAAAAACATAACATATTTGTTAAGCATGACCTCGCTTTTAGAAACCCATGTTCAGATGGGTTTATCAAGTTATGTTTAACAAGAAAATCCACCATGTGATCTTTAATTAGTCTTTCTAATAATTTACAAATCACCGATGTTAAACTAACTGGTCTATAATTATTTGACTTGTTTCTCGAACCTTTTTTAAATAACGGTATAATGTTTGCTTCTTTCCATTCTAAAGGAACCACTCCCTCTTCTAATGACAAGTTGAAAACTGTTGCAAGCGGTATGCTAATTTGTTCTACAATTTCCAATAGTAGTTTGGGTGGAATACCATCCACTCCAGGTGATTTATTATCCTTCATAGCCCTAATTTTCTTAGCTACCATTTCTGGGGTTACAATTAACTGTCTTAAATAGTCTGATTCTGCCCCCTTGAACTTAGCCTCTGGTACTGGCAGTGAACTAAGTGTCTTCTCTGGTAAACACTGAACTAAAATACTCATTCAGGTCTTCTGCCATTAAGAATCCTTCTGATATTATATTTCCAGCACTATCTTCTAGAGGACCGACCTTATCCTGAACTTTCTGTTTGCTTCGAACATACGCATAAAAACTCTTGCTGTCATGTTTTATATTACAAGCTAATTTATGTTCATAGCTTCTCTTTGAATTTCTAATTTCAGCTGTAGCTTGGTTTAGTGCTTCTTTATAAATGTTGTAGTCTTCGTCATTGCCAGTACGTCTATATGACTTCCACATCATTTGTTTATACTTAATTTTTCTAATGGCTTCTTTCGATAAGTATTTCTTTCTGGTCCGTTTCCTTGTTTTTTGAAGGGAACAAATTTATCTACGATGCACTCTATTTCATTCTTTAAGATATTCCAGCATTATGTTGCTGTCTTATTCTTCAGTGTATTATTCCAGTCTATCTTTGCTAAATATTTCCTCATTTCCTTATATCTTCCTTTGTGGAAATTTTATCCTGAACTGCTTTTTATTATTTCTTTCTGATTTTACTTTGATGGTAAAATGTATCTGGTTGTGATCACTACTTCCCAGAGGCTCACATAATTTAACATTGTCAACTAATTCATTCTGTGAGGACAAAACTAAGTCTAACACATTCTCTCCCCTGGTTGGTTCTAGCACATGTTGAGAAAGGAAACTATCTTGTACTAAAACTAAAAACTTGTGGTCCTCACTACCCATACTCTGTAGAGATTTCCATTTTATATGCCCATGGTTAAAATCCCCCATAATAACACAGTCCCGTTTGCTCACTTCCCTTATAGCGTTTTGTATTTTTTCATTCTCTTCTATGCTTATGTTTGGACTTCGATAAACTAATCCAACCGTTAACGTTGAGTTTCCTGTAACTATGTTACACCAAACAGCTTCTTCGCAGTCTGCTTCTCTGTCTAATTTTATTTCATCAGCCTGGATAGATTCTTTAATATATAAAATAACTCCACCTCCCCTTCTTCCTATTCTATCTTTCCTAAACATTACATATCCTGTCAGTCCCAATTCGGCATCTGATACATCGGTGGTTGCCCATGATTCGGTTATACCTATTATGTGAGGGTCAATATCTTCTACCATAACGCTTAGTTCATTTCTTTTGTTTACTATACTCCTTGCATTTAAACAAACACATTTATATCCAGCTTCAGAACAGTTTTTCCAGACTGTTCTTTGCTGAATTATTTTTGCTGTCTTTATCTATGCCTCCAGTTTCAGGCTTCTCTGCGAGTCCCCCTGCGAATTTAGTTTAAATAGATGCAACCTGTCCCACTGTCAACAGATCTCAGCAGATTCTCTGAGAATACTGCTGCCCCCTTTCCACTTAGATGGAGGCCATCTCTCATGTACATATCTTCTCTCCCAACAAAGTACCCCCATAAATCTATGAATCCCACGCCCTCTTCCTCACACATCTGCTCAACTAGTGCGTTGATCGCCATCCTCTTACAGTTTCTGTATCTTGCCCCCCTTCCTCCCATTACTGGCAAAATTCCTGAGAGAATAACCTGTTCCACTCTTGTCTTCTTTAGCTTCCTCACTAGATGTCTGTACTTCTGAACTATACCAGTTGTTCCCTCCTTGTCTGCATTGTTTGTCCCAACGTGTACTAGTATAGACCCTCCCTTGCCATGCCCCAATACCTTCTCTACCCTTTCGGTCACATGCTCTATCCTAGCCCCCGGTAGACATACAACAACGTCCTTCCCCTCGCATATAGTCTTGTCTGTTTTTCTCAGAATTGAATCGCCCATAAACACTCTCTCTTTTCTCCTTGCCCCCTCAATCACTGCCTCGGAGTAGCTCCTCCGGTTTGCATATGTCTGGTTGTTGTCTTTTCCTCTTGTCGTCTTCTCTCCTGTCACATTCTCTTCCATTCCCTTCTTTCCTGTCGCGTTTTCTCTTGTCCCCTTTCCTCCTGTCATCTTCTCTTCTAGCACATTTACTCTCACTTCCTTTCGTCCCTTCTTCTTTCCTCCCATCACATTTTCTTCTCTCCTCTCCCGTCCCTTTTCCCCGGCTACCTCCTTCACTACGGTCACTTTCTCCCCTGTCACCTTCACGCCTGTCATGTTTTCTGTTTTTTGCTGAACACTCTGTCTTCTTCCATCAGTCTTCTGTCTCACAGTCTTACCAACTGCCTCTGTGGTATCTACCTCTTCACCACCTGTATCGCTGTCGTGTCTCTCCTCGTTCTCTACAGTCTGACTACCTGCTGATCTATCCCCACTGGCCCGTTTTCTTTTCCTCTGCCGAACACTTTTCCTCCGTCCCTCTGTTTTCTCAATGTCTTGTTCCTTCACACCGGTCACCTTCCTTCCTCTCAGTCTCCTTTCTTCAGTCTCCATGTCACAACTCTGCTCCTTCTGTGTTGTAGAATTCTCAACTCTCTCCACGTCATCCCTCTCTGCTCCATCTATTTCTATGTTGAGTCTCGCCTCCATCTCCTTCACTATAACCGTCAACTTACACACCTCCTTCATCAGACATTCCACCCTCAAACACCCCATACACCGAAAGGTGAATCCATCATCTTTGGTCTCTGCCCATGATTTTGGACAGCCAGACAACGCAAAATCCACCCAGCTCTGGCAGTCGTTGCAAACTAGGTGTCGTTTTGCCCTGAGTTGCCGCTTGCAAGGTGCCATATCAGAATTTATTTATGTTCAAAGTAGTTTTATGTAGTCTTTTCTGTGTACAATTTACACCAGATTGTTTAGGTTATAGTTAGTTATATTTGTTAACACACAGTGACACACCGTGCCTTACCTAGTTACGATGTCGATGACAATGTATTCAAGTTAGGCTTAGATACAAGGTAGTCTTTACAAAGACTGTTTCCTGTGTACTATTATACACTTTAAAAGATTGTTATTTCAGGTTTTAATTATTCATCTAACTACACCGATTATCTCAAATAACGCTATTCTATTGTCGTTCACGGTACGCTAACTTCGCCAATGACCTACTTTGTAAACAACGTTCCGATTGCATTAACGTCCCCAATTATTGCTCGCAAATCGCCTACTTTTAATCTACCCTAGATTACTCCCTCTAGCTAACTTTTAACAAAAAATATTGCTTAATATATATCTATAATTACGTTATGTATGCTATACGCTCAATAATATCACTTATCTTGATCAAATATCCTTATATTTTCGCAAGTTTGCTGCACCAAATTCAAATCAATTCACCACCGGAAGTCCTCCAAATAAAAAATATAGTAGGCAAAAACCATCAAAAGGTAATTTTGTTTTAAATGTTCAAAACATCAAATTGATTTATTTTGGTAATGCATAATGCTTAAAAATAAACAGACAAACAGTAACAGTATTTATGAAGTTTATCCCAAACTGCTCACCTTAGCGATATCTTCAATGGGGTCTATTATCCCATGGGGAAAGTGAGGGGCGGATCCCACCAACTGAAATTAAACAGTAAAGTCAGATAGTGAAAGTGATCCTCCATCCGAACACAGTGAGGAGACAAGTCATGGCTCATTACCTGTCAGTCCAGGTAGACCCTGACAGCAGTCACAACACACTCAAGATATAAATGTACGCATTGAACATAAAACTATTGCATGCATTGGTATGTGACCTCTGTCAAGATTCAATGTGCAACAACACAATTTCCACATATCTGCATTCATAGCAGATCAAAATAAAACAACGTACAATATATCAAACACGTTTACATTCAAGTGACATTTAATTTTATTCACAAAGCCGACATCATTATTAAGACTTGGACACATTATTCTCACAACAATTAAGACTTGGACACATAATTACTCAACATTTATCTGTATAATACTTTTTGACGAATGAACATTCTACAAAGAATCAATGAAAATGATCTGTTTGATTGAAAGTCCAGCCTAGTTCTCACCCTACCCCCTGTCAGAGCTATATCACTCACCATACATGTATTCTTCGTGATTGCTCTCTTCATGGCAGCAACGTTCACCTTCATCGTAGTTTCATCAATGGGCACATGGGTGATCTTCATGCACAAGTAATCTGCAGCCTGAAACACCACGGTCGGCCAGCGCTTGGAAACAAGTGACGGACGGGTAGCAAAACATGTAATATTTGTTTTGCCGACTGAATGGGACAACAAATGTACAACACTTGATAGAAATGTTATGTTCGAGGTGCACGTGCTCATGCATGGTTTGTGTGGTTTCTATTTATGAGTGTTTAAGCATCATAGCTATGCTCTACTATTGACTGTCCTGATACAAAACTTGTCCGTTCACTTACCTTGTCAAATGCACAATGTACGGTCACAGGAACCACCCTAAAAACAAACATACACCCCAACATGTTCGTGGTGATCACACAACTGCGCACCAATCTTATACAATCTACCAGAAGTATCCATTTGAATGTATACAACAAAACACAAACAAAAGTGGAATGAGGTGAATAGTTTAAGAATTTATTTCTAAGTGAGAGCAAATCCCCAGAAGCTGCTGGTCGGTCTGCCTGGTGCATGATATCTTCACAAAATAATGTCATCAATCATTTTCAGTCAACATACAGCCTGTACTTCAATTTTGTTATACATTTATCTACAAAGAGACTGAAATTGTGAACTATGTCTTTTAAACCGTATCATCATCCTCATCTTGTGATAAATTACCAACACATACAGTACCAGGGACTCACTGTAAATAACAATATTATCACATCACACAATTCTGAGAAGTATTACTATATCTCAATAAACGGGGCTCCAATGAAGACAAAACACTTGTATAGTGTACATTACATGCCTCCCATTCACTATCAATACTAACATTTCTGGGTGTGAGAATCCTCGTTCCAGGGCCAAGTCTCTGTAAGCTTTACATGCGAGCACAATGCTCTCTGTGCCCCCAGACGTCATCTAGAAAGCACAACAGCAACATTACAGATGATGTGTTTCAATGCTAGCATCTTTATTATTGAATATGTGAACTGGTATTTGACATTTCTCTGTAAAAATAACAGTGGTACCATTACCATTCAAACTTTGTTCACCATATATATATACATCTTCCCGCACTGTATCCATTTTAACTACCACCATAAAAATAACACCGATTTTTTTAACTTTGAAACAGCAAACAATTTTGCATGACTATCGGTTTTGTTAAACAAACAAAATTATCTTACTGCATATGGCAACATTGGGAATGCCCTATAAGTATATTATACAATGCTTCAATAAAAGTTCTGTGTGTTTCTAAACATGACAATTTTTGTGTGAGAATAAATGACATAAAGCATGACATACAGTGCCGCAGGTGTTTAGGTCACCGTTGAACATGTGGCACGCCATGCGGACGACCTCCGCTTCCATCTTGCGAATGTCAGGAAACACCTCTGGGTGTAACGGGTTGGCCCATGCAAACTCACCATAAACCTGCAACCATACGTAATTCACCACACAACACCCATAATTTACATTTTACAAACATACAGAATGAATACACATACTAAATAAAACATTATTATTGAGAATGCAAAATAAAAAGTATGATATACCGGTAGGCCTATATTGCAATAATTTTGTAATCTGGAATTCACAAAATATCAACCATAGTCATGTCTTGTTTATCCACACACTTTGGTTCCCAAGGTTTTTGGCCGGATAAACAAAATGTGTGGATTAGTGAAACACCCTATTATCACTCATTAATAAACAATGTACGATATTGAGAAACACTAAAACAGTGTTTTATAACTAATCCTTTCTTTTAAGGCCAGACACCCCAGGTGAAATGGTGTTTTTTGACAAAAAATACTGAAAATGGTTTTCTGCCAGATTATTATACCTTTGTATGCATACTATCAATAAAGTTAACTTCTATGACAATTACATACCTATAAGTGAGTTTTAGTCATGGATTAAGCATGTCGATATCATGTAATGAAATCCATTATGCAATCTTTGACAGCCATTTTCTATTAAAAAAAATTCTTAAAATTTCTGCATTTGGAAACGGGATATCTCTTGGAATAATTATGCTATGTAAATAAAGTCTTCAGTGTTGCATTCAGCATATTCTACTGTGTGCAATGATCAGACACTTTTTTTAAATCATGAATAGTTTGAAAGATATAGCCATATTTGTTGCAAAAAAAGAAGATTTTTTTTCGTATTTTACCAAAAAATTATTTAAAAAATAAAAACACATTTCAAAAAATGCTCTGATCATTGCACAATAGACTCTATAGAGAACATGGATTTGCAAGAATTATACCGATATATGGATTCAATAAAAAGTGGCAGCTTTTCCAAATTAGCCAATATTTGCTCAAAATGGCAGCCATTTTGTTTGTTACCATGGAAACGGGGGGTCTGGCTGAAAAAAGTTCAATATATATTTTACTCAGTAGGACCCATTTCATGCATTGGGCAGAAAAAATTGAACTGTTTGCACAAATTAAAAAATAATCCTATCTACCTGCCGTGTCTGGCCTTAATACGGGCAACATTTCCCTGGAATACAAGCTACATTTCATGTACAGTGTACATTTTATACACTGTATGTCATTGACACACATCAATGTTAACCAGGGCCAGTCATCTGGAAATAGTCTGTTACACACGACTGGGTAATCTGTGACTGTTTTTGAATGCGTTTCCTGATATACCATGCACTTTCCAGGTCGGTATCACAGCGATGCTGCTCGAGGTATCAAATGAGAAAACGTCAAGGCTGGCTGTTGTCTGCTTTGCAGAGACCGGTTCAGGCTCTCGTTCTGTGTCTGTGTTGGCGGGTTCTGTTGGATCCGTTGTTGGCTCTTCTGCCACGTCGTCTCGAGTCACCAGTATCGCATCGTCGTCCAGCGGCTGGCACGTGACGTCTTCTCCCTCGATGTATCGATCTGGTGTGAGGTCAGTCAGGGTCCAGTTGATGAATCAGGGCACGTAGTTCGGCTAGTGGGGTTTAGTCTTCAGGATCAGTGGGCTCAGTGGCTGCATGGCCATCAGTGGGAAGGATGTCGACATGGCACCAGCAGTTAGAGATGGCAGACTGGCTGATGTCATTCCAGGCTTGCTTTGTGTAACCAAGGCACTGGCGGATGTCCACAGTAGGGGACCGGCTATTATCTACACACTCCCAGTAGTGGCAGGTCAGATCGGGGCTGTAGTGGGCTTTGACACTACAGATAATGCAGCCAATGAGCCAACTTTGCTGCGTGTTACAACACAGACTGCATGAGAAGACAGCGTGATTTACTCACACCTTCAGTGCTTCATTCCACAATGCTGATTTTCTGAGAGACCAATAGCAACCAGTTATCTGAAGCGCAATACAGTGTTAAATGGCCGGTCGGGTCCCTAAAACAGCGCACGGAACCGGAATCGTGAATAAATGGATTAATGGAGCAATTAACAATGTATCAAGATGATTCCCACACAAAAACGTGCAGGATGCAAAACAACCAGATTATCGAAGACCGAATAAACGAGACATGGCTGTAGTTTAAGTTTACCATACCTGGACAGACATGCTGTAACACACACCGGTCCCAGCGTAACTATTCACACAGAGTGCAACACAGCCTAGCTAGATGGAGTTTTCATATTGGCAAAGTAAGACTGACAAATTTCTGCTACTCGATTGACTTTATCAGTGATGTGAAACAAAGTTATTCCTGAAGAAAACAACAAATTATCTGCTTGTTTGTGCACCCACATCTCCGCCAGTTTTGCATGTATCGGGCTGACATTTTGCATATGATCTGCCGGGTCCATTGAGATGGTTCGTAGATTTAGACATTTTTGAAATTCGTCTGGGGTGGAGAACTTGGGGGCTCAATATTTCAAAAGGCTGTACGTGGAGTTCCAGCCGTGGAATTTAATGGTTTTCTATATCATCGTAAAGATAATTATGCCACCTATAAATATGTCACTGGATGTATGCAGAAATTTTGAATAGTTTTTAAATTATTCACGATTAAAAATCCTCAGTGCTTAACCTTCACCAGGTCTACCTGTCACTGGTCACATAAGCATTTCGCCGCATCAGCCCCATGAGCGCATGCTACTTCTCGCAAACAACACACTGCAACAATACCTTGGGGTTCCAGCCAGAATTTAATGTTTTTCTATATCATTGTACAGGTAAGTATTCCATGTACAAATGTATCACTGCAGACAAATGTATTAGTTTTTATGTTATTAACATTACAAAATCTTGGACACTTTACCCAGCTGCCTGTTGCTAGTTACATCAGTTACACGGGTGAGCGCATACGATTTCTGGCAAAAGGTTTTCCTAACAACTAGGCCAGTGACCAGTTACAATTTAGTAATGTGGGTAGGCTGGAAACATTTGGGATGGGTTTGGGATGTCTGGAACTCAAATGTTGGGCATCTGAGGTTTGGTCTATTTTCAGTGTTCATAATTATGTCAACAATATTTTGGTTTATATTTCAGTGCAAATGATTTGAGGACGTATATGACTGCCTTTCCCCCCAGGCAATGCCGGGTAACTCAGCTAGTAGAGGATAATTAAAAGTCAAAGGTATAAAACTATTCAACATTTCTCACAGCAGTTCATGTCTTATTCACCAGAGGCCAACATCATCATCTGACAAAATAATAAACTAATATTAAGTCTTTTTTAAAACAAAACAAACAGCGAATAGTGACGTTGACCTCAAATCTACATTTGATGTCAGAAGTGCTGCATGTTGCATTGCTGCATGACCTTTGACCAGGTCAGGGGTCACATACCTTTGTCATGAGATCTGTGAGAACATCCTCCCCATTGTAGACTGTGCCCGAACACTTGCCCTCTCGCCACTTCACCTGGGCTGCAGGGGCACCACAAATCATATTGGTCAAATAACAAAATATAAATAATTACATGTCTTGGTTCTTGTGTAGAATCCAGGCCTCCAATATCACAAAATAGTGTATTTTATGACATACTTTAGGTCCAAGTAATACTTTGACTTGCATCAGACTATGCCTCTACAACCATTATTGCCATGCAGTGTGCCTGAAATGAGCAGTACAACAGCGTATTTTGATGCAAACTGAAGTGCTATTTGGCTCTAATAAATGCCCTAAAGCACAACATTTTATAACATCATGACTGAAATGATGTCGAGTCATGCAATGAATGCACTGGAAAATAAAACTGAAGGGAACATGTATTTATAATGGCAAAAATGAGGTGGATTCAGATTGTAAACAAGGGCCCATTTTTTAAAACATCCTACATACATTTTTTTATTTAAATAGTGACATGGTAGAAAAAGAACACAGCCAACAAAATGACACAGGCAAACTTATACAATGGTCATCAGCAAGGTCATGAAAACTTACAACACATGTACTACAATGTTTGTAACTTATTGCTTTTATCTAGTTGCTTACAATGTTTTCAACCTGTAATGTGCCCCTGAATGGCCACAGCTGCTACATATATAGTGCAGAAAAATGCTGTTTTATTTGTACGTCTTTAAAAAATCTTCACCAAAACATCTAAGCAAGCATTTCCTCATGTACTTAAAATGATCAGTACTATAACAAGTACGTCTGAAAATGATCAGTATTATAACAAGTATGGTGTACGTATGTCATGAGTTGTAAACAACTGTTACACCCATATGATGTATCATTGGCTGAGCAAATGTCAGAAAGTACTTACTCATTAAAAAGTTATTAAACTAAATAAAACATTATAAACTTTATTCTTATTTGCAACTACAACTTGTACGTCCTGTTATAAAATTGTTAATAGTTAAGTGACTAGTTAGTTAGAGCAGTTTTAAATCATGAGCAAGTTCAACTTACCTAATTCCTTATATCTGTTAACTTCTGCCAAAATGTGTTCCTGAAATCATGAGGTAGTATATGTACATATTATGACAAAACAGATAATCAGATAGTCGATAATGAAATATTCTGTATTTCTATCAATGCAAATTCCAAAAATAAAACTAGATTGCAGACATGACATCAGTAAAAGTAAGAAGTAATTTGTGGTCATGCAAATATAACATTATCTGAATACAGAGCTATATTTATATTAACGGCAAGGATCACAACTGCAGCCTTTTCACTGGCTGCAATGAAGCATTGGGCGAAATGGACCACAAACAAAAACAAGATAAAAACATTGTGACACACCAATGAAGCTTCATAGAGTAGTGTGGGCTTGTAATTCCTCCACATTGGATATGGTTATATAAATAGTTCACCGAGTGCAGCTTTGCCGACAATGAGCACCAACAGGTACATTGATGAAACACTCTTCACACAGACTTTTCCTTCAACAAATATAACATATGGTGTTCAAAACTCTACATCTAAGCACTTGTATTTAATGCTGCACAACATTCCTCAGAAACAAAATGGTCACGGAACAGAAGTGAGTCTGATTGCTCAACATAGCCCAATGCCAACTCTAAATGGCACTGTACGGAGGTCAGACTGATCCAATAGAATTAGCAAGACTTCACACTGGTCTGATCATGTTCTGATAGAAGGGACTGGCAAGGACTTCTACCAGGGGCTGTATAAGGAGTTCTGACATGCACATTTTATTTTATACATTTATTATATACATCAGTTCATGGACATAGTTGCATCAAACAAAATGAGCGCACACTAGAAAGTCTGAGCAAGTGCCCCGATCTCGACTCCCTATCCCGATTGCACCACGCGTTTAGTTCGATTATTGGACAATCGAACTGAGCACGTGGCACAACCGGGATAGGGAGTCGAGATGGGACGCTTCAGACATTCTATCTTGTACTCACTATTAAAGTCACTCTCAGGACTTAGTGTGGAACCTTACTATTAAAGTCACCCTCAGGATTGGATGGAACCTCACTATTAAAGTCACTCTCAGGACTGGGTGGAATCTCACTATTAAAGTCACCCTCAGGACTGGGTGGAACCTCACTATTAAAGTCACCCTCAGGACTGGATGGAACCTCACTATTAAAGTCACCCTCAGGATTGGGTGGAACCTCACTATTAAAGTCACCCTCAGGACTGGGTGGAATCTCACTATTAAAGTCACCCTCAGGACTGGATGGAACCTCACTATTAAAGTCACCCTCAGGACTGGATGGAACCTCACTATTAAAGTCACTCTCAAGACTGGGTGGAATCTCACTATTAAAGTCACCCTCAGGACTGGATGGAACCTCACTATTAAAGTCACTCTCAGGACTGGGTGGAATCTCACTACTAAAGTCACCCTCAGGACTGGGTGGAACCTCAGTATTAAAGTCACCCTCAGGACTGGGTGGAACGTCACCATTAAAGTCACCCTCAGGATTGGGTGGAACCTCACTATTAAAGTCACCCCAGGACTGGGTGGAATCTCACTATTAAAGTCACCCTCAGGACTGAGTGGAACCTCACTATTAAGGTCACTATCAGGACTGGGTAGAACCTCACTATTAAAGTCACCCTCAGAACTGGGTGGAACGTCACCATTAAAGTCACCCTCAGGACTGGGTAGAACCTCACTATTAAAGTCACCCTCAGGACTGAGTAAAACCTCACTATTAAAGTCACCCTCAGGACTCGGTGGAACCTCACTATTAAGGTCACTATCAGGACTGGGTGGAACCTCACTATTAAAGTCACCCTCACAAACGTTAGCAGGACTAATTTTCTATACTTTACTGTCATGGAAATAATTTGGGACTGTCCTAGGGCAACCTTAATTGTGAGGTGGCTGCATTACGGAGGTGACCGTAAATTGAAGTTCGACTGTACTGTTGACTGTGATAAACGAACCTGACTCCAGCCATGGACGGGAAGCTGCTGTACATACAACATGTCCCCCATATCCTTCCTGAAGCTCTCCTCCATCGTCATCTCGAGCTTCCTGATCTCCATCTCCACCCGTCTCTGTACATACGGCACGCGTCGCAACATCCGGAAGAAGAAATGGCGCATGCGGCTACTCAAACCTACAACGTTGCATCACTTGTGTGTAATCAGGGAGTGAAAGAAGGCAGTAACGACATGGGTACATCTAGTACCTTAACCGTAATCAGACATCGACAATATGATTTTTTTATTAACACATTTTATTAGCTCACAAACTTGGTTTTTATTTCTGAGTAATTTTGCTGTTACGCAGGTGATGTCTCGGTTAAGGGGAGGTTAACAAGGAAACCTGCCCAAAATCGAGACACTGGCCAGGAACAGCCACTAGTCCTTGTCTAGGTTGTGTCACACAATGGTGGTCATGTGACATGTAGCAAAACCATTCCACTGTTGAAGGCCAAAATATCTGGAAATGAAAATCAAATATGTTGTGGGGTAAATAATGTGTAATTGGAATTGTTATCCAGACCAGGAGCTTTTAGTGTCTCTATATGACGGTCTTCAAGGCAAAACACGTTGGTTTCATCTTCAAAGTTAAAATAAACATTTGTATATGAAGTTGGAATATATTAAGAAACCCAAATCAAAGAGAATGGTGGCAAAGGTTGAAATTTGTGTTGCAGATTTTGGTTAAACACAATGTGATATTAAACAATTTGGTTATCAAAACATGATATATGTCCATGACTTTTTTTTATAAAACACGACACATATATATATTAATATATATACAACGCGCACCGTCATTACGCCCACCAGAAAGAGTGACTAGGCGGTGCTCAATGGCTGAAGTGGTTATGTTGTTTTGGTAAAAAGGACAGATGGAGTTTATCGCATTTTTAAAACAGACACTCTTGTGTGCATGTTTTACAGGGGATTTGTCACGCGAAATCCTAATATTAATATAGTTTCACAGAACACATCTGTGGGGCGGTGTTGCATCCATGCATTCATGTACCCTGGTGGATCATCATTTGTCCACTACATATGTGTTTGTACGAGATGTCACAAGTAGCAGCTAACACTTCCCACAGCTTTTGAATTTGAAACAGTTTTTAAAATGAGAAACACACATGTAAAATTTGTGTTATCAAATATAAGGCACGAGATGCGATACCAATTTTTGCATGTGTCGACGAGGTCAAGAATGTGACTCACTTTCACGTGGGTCGAAGACAATGTTCCAAGTCCAGACAGCGACCAGACTGAGACTGACTGAACAGATGATGAGCTGCCATGCCTCCAGGGCCTGACACGAGTCGTTGACCCAGTGTCTGGCGGTGTCTGCGTACAGCCATAGAGCCTCCTGCAATAAAGACATCAACTAATGACAATTCAATATTTAATGCTACATATACCATATTTTATATCACCATGCTCTTTGTAAATTCTTACTTTTGCAGTACAGCACTGGCCAGGGATTTTCTTCATTTTAACCAACATGTAAGATGTTTCTAGCAATCTCATTATGATGTTGTGACAATATTCGTGCTCACGCCATTTTTGGGTGATATTACGCGGTTTTGGTTTTTCGAGGCGGGACGCAGTTTTTCATGTTTCACCATGTACAACGGACGCGGTTTTCAAGTCCCTTCGACGCAATTCTATGGTTCTTCAAAGTTATTTCTAGTCCCATGTTAGACAGGTTGCTTACAAGGCAATACGACAGATATCCAAATTGTGTGTCGACAACCGCACTTTCGTTTCACAATGAAATGGTGCCACCACCTAGTGACCAAACTGAAAAATGGAACAATGTATAGTAGTTCCCATTAATGTGCGTCAGTATCGCCTAACGGCTAATTCGGAAACTAGGTAGAACGACTTTAGCATGGCGTCCGGTTTTTGACAACATGGCATCGCCAGCGGCTAAGATGTCTTTTTTGTTGTTGTGATACACTAAAGTTTATTTATTATTATGGTCTTATCACTCTTATAGCCTAAAGAGGTCAAGGATTTCCTATGTGAATGAAGAGTTTTGTATGTGTCCATGTGATTGGTCTGGAGTTGTGTGAGAATACCAGCTACCACGAGATATGCACAGTAGATTGAAGTGTTAACTAAGAATTTTTTTTACATAAACAGTTGTACAATACTAATGTGGATGTCATGTCATTCTCAAAGTTGGTGTAATGATACTGGTAATAATAGCATTACCACATGAAAAATAAAAACTGCATTACCTAAACATGTTTTGTTATGCATGTAAGGAGCTTCTTCTTCTGTAGTAAATGGTTTTATTTCATGAAAATCGGACAACTACTAACAAAGTTATTAAGTTGGAAATATTACTACCCGAGGGGTTTTCGTTGGAATGGTGAACATGAAAAATAACACAGAAAGAATAGGGTCACAGTATTTCCAGGTTGTACCCCTATTTTACCATTTTTTTCATTTATTTTCACAACAGATAAGTAATTAATTGAGGTAATTACTTCAAATTTTGCATGTATAGGTATTTTCACACGAAGAATACATTTTTTTGCATTTTGCACCTAATTTGCATATTTCATTACCTAATTAGCATAATATAGCTGACATATTGAATCATAGACTGTAACAAGATGCAATTCATGTCATGTCATTAATTGTTTAGAGTATATTTACAGGGTATCAGCAAATGTAACATATCTTGTTTCATTATAGTTCATTTCAATCCCAATTTTTTTTGCAAAATTGGTGCATCATTAGCATAATTATTACAAAATGGCGGCCATATTGAATGAGGATTCCCAATGTTTTTGTGAAGAAATTGTTATTTTGAGCATGTAATTAACTCAGTAATGGCATTTACAATAGTACAGCATAAACTGTTTCATTGCTATCAATTAATTACCACAATTTGAATAATTTGTGGAGTAATTTGCATAAAATAAAATGGCGGACACATTAAATGTAGAATCCCAATTTTTAAATACATATTTTTCCAAAAGCACATCAGTAATATTTCAGGCATGTTGTAAAATAGTACAGCACAAACATTTTCATAAGAACTCACTTAGTTGCCATTTACATAATTGATTATGTAATTATCATAAAACAAACTGGCAGACATAATAAATCTGGTATCCTCATTCGTGTTCTAAAAAATTTCAAAAGCATTATCAATTTATCATTTAACGTTTAGCGCTTATCATAGTACTACATAAAGAGTTTAATTACTATAATTAGATGTCACTTAATTCCCACTTTGCATAATTAATGTCTATTCTAGGTATACTTAGCAAAGTGAATTGCAGAAAGTGTCCTGGACCTGAGAGATACCTGCATTTAAATACACAGAGTAATGAATAATTGCACCAACAACTCAAATTTTATTGCTAGTCTCTGTTGTTACAATAGCTATATAAACGTAGGAATATATAATTATTAATTAAATAATGTTTAGTTATACACACCAATAATATAATTGTGGCAATATATGAATATTATAATGGTGGAAATACCAATCTTAAACTGGCTAGTTATTACTACTAGTAAACAAACAACAAATGTAATAAGTTCTTATTATATATTTAACAGATTAAGGTTGGAATACAAGTTTATGAATTTCAAGTTTAAAATCAATTATTAAGTGTAGCCAGTGTACTGTGAATAGGGATTGCCTGTATGACAGCTACTCACCAAATCCGCCTAGCGGACAACCAGCGCAACGCGGTTGTCTGCCTGGCAGATATCCAGCGGCATGCTGACGTTACCAGGCAGATGTTACTATTTTTAGCACAGCGTCACCGTCTGCGGTGGCGTTCTCGAAAGCCGTGCAACTAGGTCGGCACAAAATGCGATTTCCGCATTTGTAAATCTTTTTAAAATATCACATGACACATATCGTCTGAACAGTCTGAAACTGACGCGTAGGTGTGACGAACTTGAATTTTAGGCGATAACATTATAAAAAATTCATGTTTATACAATAATTTGACATAACTTTCGTTTGGTTTAACGCAGAAACTTCGTGCAACGACTGCAGTGAAGACGAACACGTCTTCTAATTGGTCGAGCAGATCTCATGACGATCTAAATAGGTCTACAAGTGCAGGTTTTCAATTTGCCGCGGCCTGTTTTTGCGAAAATCGTACCGTCGCGGAGCGCCGTGACACTTTTGGCGCGCATCATCGCTCAATTACGAACGATAAGTTCGTCAAATAAAGGAATACTTTTAAAAACTTTATGCCATTGTAAAGAACATTATCTTGTCGTTCCAGTGATATTAAATATGTAGTATTTAACGCGGACTTAACGATGTAAGGGCTGCGTGACCAGTGACCTGTCATAGTTTAGCATCAAAACTGGCCAGATCCAACAGCCGCAACGGCCGCTGTGGTAATGCTAGTAATAACGATGACTTTATACATAAGATGACAAAATTCTGCCACACAGGTGATGCAATGATGCTACTAAGAAAGCTTCATTAGCTACCAGCAGCAGCACGAGTGTAGTACAAGTATTTGCTTTTTCTACGTCTATCATTCAGTGGGTGGGATCTGAAGTACATCGCTAATTGTGCAGCTATTATGTTATTATATGTATAAAGTGTATATGGATGGCCATGACGCAATATATGAAGACCCTACAGGCTACACTGCTACAGCAATGAGTTGTTCTCCATTGAGACTGTGCAGAGAATGCTGACTGGGACCAATACCTGGAGATCCTTTGTCACAACCATGAGATCAGCATACAAGGTGACATCATCACTATTCTGTGACTATGAAGACACCTTGCAGTTGGAGATGACTACCCAGTGGGCACACAACATCTTTTAGCAGTTAATTTTTGGTCATATGGATGACGTCTAAAAAAGACGTCATTTAGACATCCATCAGTATCAGACGTCAACATATTTACGTAAGAAATGAGACGCAAAATAGTCTTTCAGTTTCACTGGCAACCTAAATTTGACATGTTTTAGATGTAAAAAAAAAACTTTTAAACGTCAAAATATACCACAATTGCCCACTGGGTACTGACCAGCCTATACTATAGTATGTACTGCGCCCTATTCACACTGCACTGTTTGAACACACTTCACAGGTCAGGTCGGCGTTAGAATGATGATGACTAGGTCACAGTGACATGTGTCGTAGACCATCGCTATTGATATTGTACAAATCGAGTCCTTTGAAATGACGCCATGAATGTCGAAGTGACAACAGCCGCATCTGGTTCAAACCAGCCGGCGTTTGTTTACTGTTAATGCTATAGTCTAGATGTATCTATTTTTAGTAATTGTTGACAACGAATACATCCTTATAATACATCATGTTGACTAATGTGGGGCGCTTTCTTACAAATTATACCACGGTAGTGTTCATATTTAGATGGTTAACACACATAAAATAACGGCGTAGACAAATGTGATCGGATACATGTTAAAAACTAGTATTTTATGATACAAACCAACACGTCTCCCACTACCACTTGCTGCGACATGCCGTCTGCTAGTGAATATTGTTATCACGAAAGTGGTCACATGACTTCTACATAAGCACTGTATCCACGTTCATCTCTATTTCCAATGTAAGACCCTTACTTACTGGACTAACTCGCCCCGGCATACGTCATACTTGGACATTTACCAGTAAATTTCACTGCTTAATTATTGCACACTAATGCAATGCGCTCTCTCCAACACGGACGTGTAGTTATTATATAAAGGTGCACATTTAGCAACTGTAATTTTGCGAGACGGTGGCCTAGTACCACGCATAATCGGACATGGCCGGAGATCACGTTCGATTACTTGCGCCCGCATAGGACAAGCGCATGCGTATGTCATAATTAGTTTATAATCGCACACGTTTATTGTGACCAAACCATCTTGTAACGTCATGACGTTTTCAAAATGACGCATGCGATGACGAAGAAATTATTGTCTACGGAGAGGTCTACGTCATCGCAACAATAAACAATGGCAGACATTTCTATTGTTTTAAAAATGAATGGCAAAAAAATGCGACGATAAACATAATCAACAACTTGTATGTTCTGATATAATTAGGCGTGTAAAATAAATACAGACAGACAGACATATTAATTCTTGACCATAAATGTACAAATTGAAATAATTAACATAAATGTAAGGTGCAAGGAGACCCCCATTAAGACACCATGTCGCTAACATGATAATACAAAAGAAATTATACTAATTATACCCTTTTACCAAAAGAGAAGCTTTACCATTTTAGAAAAAGGCATATTTTGTAAATAATTAATATATATTTTTAATAAGGAGTCTGCATAAATTTATATAAAAAGTGTACATTATTTGCTTAATTTATATGTTCGTAAATATATAACAATGCGGTGGAAAAAGACGGGGGTAATGTACATTAGACATTGACAGAATTGGTAACACGTAATTATAATAATATTATTGCATTACTGCGTGTGAATTTCTGTGCATTTCGACTGTTCAAGGATTTCGATTGTTGCCGCATTTCGTCTGTTCTCGCGTTTCTATTATTCCCGAACTGCCGTCTCCACCACTTAGTTCTAACTCTACGTGCCCTATTTTCGTTTGAATCTCATGAAACTATCTTCTCCACCAAAGAAGCATTTTCCACAACTGGATATATTTCAAAAATAAATTCGACGTTGTCTGGCAAGAACGTTTTGTTACAAGCATGCTGGTATTTGAGAGAAAAAAAACATATGCAGAGGAGGGACGGAGGTATTCGATATCCTGCGGCACATCTCCACGCTACTGTTTTAATAGAGAAAATGACAGTCATTTGAGTTTCATTATTATTATATTTAAAGTCTTTAATAATTATATTTGGTGGCGAACGTTTACGAAAGGAGGTTACATATGCGTGTCTATGGGGGATGGGGATATGTGTCTAGGGGGCCTGGGGATACGTGTCCCCTAGACCTTTGGAATGTTGTTTGCTCAGCAGACCTTTTTGTATGAGCCCCCGTGACTAGATGCCCCCCCCCCTACACCAAGTGTTAGAGACGGCACAATCAGATCTCCTTTTATCTGAGAAACTTCAATTGATTCAGCACAGTAAATGTTTTCTTCAATTCCTTTGGAAACTTGTAAACTATAAAATAACAATTAGTATTCCCCGAATCTTACTAACATTGTAAATAATGGGAATATTACACGACGCGCTGACATTACTTGTTAATACTGAATAACATTCAAATGACGACAACACACCGTTATATAACGCCAACTTAACTTTTTTTAATTTGTGAATGTAAATTGTTATTGTTCAAGAACTGCAATTTACATTCACAAATTAATTTGCCATTTTTTTTAACCGGGAGATTCATCAGCGGTTCAGCACGATTCCCGTGACGCGATGTATCGTCGCGCCGTCTCGGATCTTGACATCGGAAGACGGGAGGTGCTGTTGGATATTTTTCGCGGGTAATTCAGCGGTTCAGCACGTCTCAGCACGTCTCCAGTGGTGTGGTGTTGTGTCGAAGACGGGGGCGGGGGTGCCCTTTGAAATTTTCAGAGAAAATCAAGGATATTTGCATGTATTCTGAGAGATAGGGGAGATATACACCCGAAATTCGAGAAACTCCCGGATTTCACGGGAGAGTTGGCATGTATACAACAACATTCTCACAATTCACCCGGAGGGATCGTACGTTTGACAAAGATTACGTAGCTTTGAACAGTTGTCACGTTTTTTGTGGATATCATCACGGCAAATCGTTGTTTTAAAGATGCATTTTGAGATCGTCCAATGGTCAAATAGAAATGTCTAGTGAATGAATATGCTTCAAACTTTATGTATCATTTCCTCAACTCATCAACCTTTTCATACAATGTGCAATTTTAAGATAACACGGCGCAAAAGACGAACACTTAGATCCGTGTGCCATACCGGATATGACGACCGGTAATTTTGCAAAAACATGATCAAATAACGTATCAAATGCCATGGTGACACATGGTAGCAAGTATGCTCAAATTAAACCATGTTGTTCATATTATATAAACACTTTCTTTAAAAAAAATAAACTTTAGTGATAGGTAGAGACAATGGAATGTTAATTTTGTCAGATGTGTTTTATATTTCTTTTATGTGTAAGTTTTAACTTAATCTATCAATTTTAATGGATATTTTAAGAACATTTTAGACTTATTATTTTTATTTATTTGTTATTGTATTTTTTTTGGTATTGTATGTTCGTGGTATGTTTGATGTGACTGTGTGTTTTAACACCAAGTCACATTCCTAATTGACATGTATTTTATATCAATGATGGCAATAAAGTGTCTGTATCTGTATCTTAAAAGCAAATAGAAATGGTAATTTAACTAAAAATACAAATTTACGCATTGTGCATGCTGGTATTTGAAAACAAAATGCAGTAATGTCAATAATTCGATCTCGTCATACCTGAATTTGCATAACATTGTTCAACATCATTTCTATTCAATTCAACATGTTTTATTCAAACAAGCAAACGATCAATCTAACAAGCAAGCAAACAAACCAGTAATCAAACGATCAATCAAACAAGCAAGCAAGCAAACAAACAAACAAACAAACGATCAATCAAACAAGCAAGCAAACAAACCAGTAATCAAACGATCAATCAAACAAGCAAGCAAACAAACAAACAAAAAAACAAACGATCAATCAAACAAGCAAGCAAACAAACCAGTAATCAAACGATCAATCAAACAAGCAAGCAAACAAACAAACAAAAAACAAACGATCAATCAAACAAGCAAGCAAACAAACCAGTAATCAAACGATCAATCAAACAAGCAAGCGATCAATCAAACAAGCAAGCAAACAAACCAGTAATCAAACGATCAATCAAACAAGCAAGCAAACAAACCAGTAATCAAACGATCAATCTAACAAGCAAGCAAACAAACCAGTAATCAAACGATCAATCTAACAAGCAAGCAAACAAACCAGTAATCAAACGATCAATCAAACAAGCAAGCAAACAAACCAGTAATCAAACGATCAATCTAACAAGCAAGCAAACAAACCAGTAATCAAACGATCAATCAAACAAGCAAGCAAACAAACAAACAAACGATCAATCAAACAAGCAAGCAAACAAACCAGTAATCAAACGATCAATCTAACAAGCAAGCAAACAAACCAGTAATCAAACCATCAATCAAACAAGCAAGCAAACAAACCAGTAATCAAACGATCAATCAAACAAGCAAGCAAACAAACCAGTAATCAAACGATCAATCTAACAAGCAAGCAAACAAACCAGTAATCAAACGATCAATCTAACAAGCAAGTAAGCAAACAAACAAACAAACAAACGATCAATCAAACAAACCAGTAATCAAACGATCAATCAAACAAGCAAGCAAACAAACCAGTAATCAAACGATCAATCAAACAAGCAAGCAAACAAACCAGTAATCAAACGATCAATCAAACAAGCAAGCAAACAAACAAACAAACAAACGATCAATCAAACAAGCAAGCAAACAAACAAACAAACGATCAATCAAACAAGCAAGCAAACAAACGATCAATCAAACGATCAATCAAACGATCAATCAAACAAGCAAGCAAACAAACAAACCAACAAACAAAGCAACAATCATTCAAACACACGGTATAGTCTGCAGACGCCTCAGTGTGATTGGTTTTGTTGTGACATACCTGTATATAGACCTGTAAATATATAATGTTGTTTGAAAGGAATACACAAGAAGTTAAAACACTTGTAGTCAATGTATCCCCTAAATATACATTTTTGTTAATCACATTACATAATTTATCAGATGAATACATATATGTATATTGCACACATCACAAATACCTACATATATAAGGAACAAATAAAAAAAACCCACCAATAATACCGTAGATCACATAGTCATATTAATATGATCAGTGCAAATAAATGCAAATAATAGATAGAATTCTGATACTTCAGAACCAGTTACAATAATAGGGTGGTTCCCTTTCTAGCGACAATATATATCTTAACGAGAGTTCCCCCGACCTTACATATTGTTCACATTACCAATGTATTAATGTATATAAAGTGTATGTGGACAAGGTCAAATAAATAAAAATTGAAATTGAATTGAATATTATTCACTCAGTGTGTAGAAAGCATTAAATACAACACGTATTTTATGTACACCAACGGATCTAGCGGATTCTAGGGAGTTTTAACATTTTGGAACACACATTTGACTAGCGGACAAGGAGGTCAGTAGTGTAAAATATCTCAGGCATGTTTACAGAAAGACTTGTTCTGGACTGTAAAGCAGTCATTCGAAATCTTGTTTATAAATTGATGAATTGTTTACACAAATCAGAAAACTCTCTGGTAGTAGCCATACTAGGTACGGATATCAGGTGGATCTCCAGGATTAGAAGGCGATGGGTTAAGTCCCTGTATGTACACAACGATCTTCTGTGGGAGCAGTGCCAGTGGTACTGTGTAGATGTTTTCATATTTTCTTATATGTATACCTTATGTATTATATAACGTGCTTCTACTATCACTTTAACAGTGGTAGGGGTATATGGACCGTTATATATGTATTTGTGTCTGAAATAAAGCATTGAATTGAAAAATTGAATAGCCGGTCCAATTTTTAGGGCACACCGGCATATTAGTAGGGTATAAACAGGGATGTAGCTTGATTATGAAAATGGTGGTACAATCTCTTTATTAATGCAAAATGGAAGACAAAGTAAGATGTAGCGGGGCACAAAGGAAATAAATCGCCGTCTGATCTGTTCATCCATTTAGAATACCTCATCGGATCGTACTGCAATCATACGAATCTGTGTAAATACATCGGAATACGCATATCGCATCCTGGTAAGTGACGCATGGTTGACACCAATCTGTTAAGATCTTGGCCCAGCCTACTTCCTCCGTTCGATCGAGCCGTTCGTTGACGTTGGCTGAAGTCACGATTCACGCTACGTCGTTGACAGGCCGACACGGCTGCGTATGGAAACTGTTAACTTTGCACCTGGTATACAATAATAGAATAACACCTTGTAATTGGTAAATTGACGGTGTTGGATACATTGTTTTGCTGTATATGAAAACATTACCCGGGTGTTTGTCAATGCACACGTGACAGCTGGCCCGTTCGCGCCCGGCCCTTGCGTTGACTCTGTCTCTGAAACTGCGTCGACGTTGTTGGTGTCACTATAACATTCAAAGAAGTGAGATTAAATATGCTGTAATTCGACTTACATATTCGTAACAACGCACTGTCATTTTCCAGAACAGGGTTAGGCCTTAGCATTAACATTTGAATATAACTATAATGTTCAACACCCGTATTCATGTCCCATAAGTAAGAATGAAATATGATAAAAATAATAATTAAACCTTCAGTGGGAAAAAATGAACCAATTGCCATGCATTGTAATTTGATTTTGTCACATTGTATGGCCTAGAATATTAATAAAAAAGTATTAGTTCATGCTAAGCATGACAGTTATGTAGTTTACAGTGTTGCAGTAGTCATGTAGCCATCTATAGACTGTTGGACTAGATGCCTGCTGTCAGGATAGGTAAAAATCCATATTTTAATTATTATACATTAACACTCATACATTTTTTATATTATGTACATGTATGATGAAACATAAATAAACAACATAAATATGCCTTTCTAGCTTAGAAATGTTGTATACATGTATTCAGTAGTTACTGGCATATTTCCAGCAATATATCATCATTGATCATCATCTGGATGTTTGCCTTAGATGGGATGGATGCAACAACATATTCCCTCAACACTTTCTTGTTTGCACTGATCAGTTAGGAGAACATTTTAATAATGTTTCAGCTTTCAACCGTTCAGATTGCAGTTAATTTGTGCCAGAGTCAGCCATAAGACACAGGATGTTGCCAAGGATGACTCATGACTTCTAAATATTGTTATGACAAATATTTTAATCAAATGCCAAAAGAAGGTGTTATCTAAAGGAAAGTTCTAGAACTTTTAAAAATTGTCAGTAACCTAAAATTGATATCTAGGGGTAGCATCATATATTTAAATGCTTGGTTTCAGTTCTAGTTATTAGTACAACGTTTACCATGGGTAAATGGCAGTTATCTATTTTATGAGAACCACTTGAGCACTACATTTAATAACAAATTCCCAATCTGTATTTCGGGTGAAGCACAATACTGGGCCAAAAAAGGAGGACTGGACAACAACAATAAAAACAAAAGTGCAAAAAAACAAAAAGTGCCTAAAATAAATGAAAAACTCTTAGATGGTAGCCAAGATACCTAAAATTAAAGAAGAAGATAAAATCTCTTTTCTCACTGTTGTGTGGCACAATGCCAAGTGAAGTTTATGATGTAAATTACATGGTGTCTTAACTAAATTATGAGAATGTGAAACCCTTCAGAAATCAAAATTTGCTTGACTGATGTATGCTAGTACCTCATCAGAATCCAACCAAAAGACTTAAAATGATCAGAACACTCTGGATCTGAAATGGTGGACACTGTAACTTACGTTATCCACCACATTGTCAACAACCACAATTTTTTTAAACAACAATATACAGGCATGATGTGTTTTTTGTCTCTTCTTTCTTCATGGGCCTAAGATACAGCACAAATGTTATCAACAGGAAGTGTCCACAAAGAAGCTGGTTATGGAGTAAATATAGCGTAAGTTACAGGATACCAAGTCATCAATTTGGCCCAGTGTTGTGCAACTCCACATTTACATTAAATCAATATTACTAGTATTGGTGTAAACTGTACATATTGGTCATTGAAATGACTAATGCTTTACTGGACAGGTAATTTTTATAAGCAAAAACAAGAACTTTGCTTTAAAGCAGTGCATTCATGATAATTTGCATAGATGCTACATGAAATGGTAACTTAGTAATGGCACATTATCAAAGGGTTATAAATTACATTAATGACTACCCAAACCTCTTATTACATTTTGTGTTTGCTTAGTCACTTGAGATATTTCTCTTTGTACACAATTGTAAGGGCTTTAGATTGCAAATAAGTGCCGATATATAGGATTACAATCCGTGATCAAATCAAGATTGTGTAATAATCCATTGAGCCTCTTCAATATGGTAGACAAGTGTGTTAGTGGCTTTCGAAACTCATCAGACTTTTATCTGCAAACAATCTCAAGTATATTTATATACTTGAGATTGGTTTTTGTACTGAACTCAGAAGTCGGAATCAATTTATTTGACCTATAAATACGATATATATACAATGAATAACGTAAGTAATATATAAGGTCGGGAGACTCCCATTAAGATATAATATAACGCTAGCTAGTACTGGTCTGGAGTGGAATGAAGTTGGATTAACATTTAATATGCACTGTTCTGTGGATGTTTTATTATGCTTAAGTTATGATTGTTAGCTTACTTTCAGGTTACTTAAAAGATAGATTTTTAAAAAAGCTGACAATGCAGATCGAGCTTAAAGCAGTGATGGGATAAAACATTTGCAGCTGTCCACGGTCAAAATGATTGACCAGTGTAAATCTGAATTCCAGTTGCTAACTTTGTGGCATGCATGCCCCTGCTGCGGGTGGTCAGGCAGTGGGCAGTGCATGTCCAGTAATGTCAGCAGGTTTATTTCTGGAAACATAAGTATTTGCACATGTCAGTAAAATTCCTCCACATTCTATACTCTCGTGATGTGATGGCTAGAATTTGGACTCTGTAGGCAATTCCAGATTTTCATCATTGGCGGGATGGTGCAGTGACCAGTGAATTATCTTGACTTTCACTGGGACATGATATGGATGAGATTCCTCTTCAGGTTATGGGAATTCCACTTGTAGGACGAAGGTTCTTGTGGTTTGTGTGATCCCACTATAAGTTGGGCTGTCACAGTATGTGGCAGGTAGCTGTCATTCTGTGAAGGGAAACTGGACAACTGTACGATCGTTTGATTTCACCGATATTATTTCAGGTAAGCTTAAAATATAAATCTTCTTCTTAAAATATAAATCTTCTTCTTAAAATATAAATCTTCTTCTTAAAATATAAATCTTCTTCTTAAAATATAAATCTTCTTCTTAAAATATAAATCTTAAAATATAAATCTTCTTCTTAAAATATAAATCTTCTTCTTAAAATATAAATCTTCTTCTTAAAATATAAATCTTCTTCTTAAAATATAAATCTTCTTCTTAAAATATAAATCTTCTTAAAATATAAATCTTCTTAAAATATAAATCTTCTTAAAATATAAATCTTCTTAAAATATAAATCTTCTTAAAATATAAATCTTCTTAAAATATAAATCTTCTTAAAATATAAATCTTCTTAAAATATAAATCTTCTTAAAATATAAATCTTCTTTTGTCATGGTCTCATTGAGCTTGACTAACATGGCCAACTTATCTTCTTTAGTTGTGGAGATTGACTAACATGGCCAACTTATCTTCTTTAGTTGTGGAGATTGACTAACATGGCCAACTTATCTTCTTTAGTTGTGGAGATTGACTAACATGGCCAACTTATCTTCTTTAGTTGTGGAGATTGACTAACATGGCCAACTTATCTTCTTTAGTTGTGGAGATTGACTAACATGGCCAACTTATCTTCTTTAGTTGTGGAGATTGACTAACATGGCCAACTTATCTTCTTTAGTTGTGGAGATTGACTAACATGGCCAACTTATCTTCTTTAGTTGTGGAGATTGACTAACATGGCCAACTTATCTTCTTTAGTTGTGGAGATTGACTAACATGGCCAACTTATCTTCTTTAGTTGTGGAGATTGACTAACATGGCCAACTTATCTTCTTTAGTTGTGGAGATTGACTAACATGGCCAACTTATCTTCTTTAGTTGTGGAGATTGACTAACATGGCCAACTTATCTTCTTTAGTTGTGGAGATTGACTAACATGGCCAACTTATCTTCTTTAGTTGTGGAGATTGACTAACATGGCCAAGCATAAACAAAGTTAGGGACAACATTTTATTAATTAAGAATTTGTATTTAGTAAAGATGTCAAGTTTTGACTGAAATATTTGATTAATTTTTTGAAACTTGAAAGCATTATAATGAGCAAATATGATTAAATCAGTTTGGTCAGGGGCATACTTGGTGGTCAATATAATGTGAAGTATACAGACTACCATTAAAGCTCCAGTAGACTGCCACTTGGGGCTCCATTTCTTCATGCAGAAATAATGTTTTAATGGAATCAACCTTTATCCAATAATATAAACACGATTGACAGAAAAAAATGCATGATAACATCAACAAGGGGAAATATACCTACTGTATACAGTTAAATTATTACCAAACTGACATTTCAGCTTATCATTGTGGTGTAGTGTGTATGCAGAACAATGGCACAGTCACAGACTAGTTTGTATGAACATAGCTGGCCTGCCTGCCTTTGTTGTCAGGTTGAGGACTGAGTTCAGGCAGGTTGACATTTGTCCAGTTGGTAGCATTTCAAGGTTGTGTAGCTGTAAGTGTTCTTTGAAGACCAGTGACATGTGGACAGGTGGCGATAAAACAAGGTTTATTGCAACTTTGCATTTAACTGCACCTTAAATAGAACACCAGTTAAATGTGAAAATACCTGCATGATTTGGTGAGAATAAAATAACTTTTGATGGAAATTTGCACTTAGATTCCCAATGTGCATTACATTGCACACACATTAGTGAGCATATTTAAGCACATTTTAATTCAAATAAATTGGCATGCATTTGTGTGTGAAAATTACACAATACACACATGCTTGGTGGGTATAAACCAGTTGTGATGCAAATTTCCATTCTGTTTTGCACACAGTAGAAGGCAAATTTATGTGAAAATACTATTGCAAATTTAACACGGTTTACATTATTGACTAGTGAGTAATTTTTTAAACACATTCACTGATTTCAGATACAGATTTGCATTCAATTACCTTTAAATTACAAGACAAATTGATGTGAGGATCTAGTAATGCACCCTGCTTCAGGGTTAGTAATTAGCTCTCTTGGTTGATTGGTGTGTTATCTCAAGATTGTACGCTGTTGATTACTAGTGGTGCTCACTGGTGTGTGCTTTAGGAATGTGTCCTGCTTTCTTGCTAATTTTTATGTTAGTTGTAAGCTGTCATCATATCTTTGTCTAGAACTAGGATCTGATTTTGTGTATAATCCCACTGTTAGCTAGTTTAACAGTTATATATATATATATATATCAGCGTTCAAAATAAGCGCTTGTCCGGTTGTCTGGGACAAGTGATTTGTTGTCCGGACAAGTAGAATGATCTGCATGGTTGCCCGCTGGACAAGTGAAAATTTACAGTAAATAGTGAACTTGTGGTGGTTGGTGAACGGAATGTTAAGTAAATAGTGAACTTGTGGTGGTTGGTGAACGGAATGTTAAGTAAATAGTGAACTTGTGGTGGTTGGTGAACGGAATGTTAAGTAAATAGTGAACTTGTGGTGGTTGGTGAACGGAATGTTAAGTAAATAGTGAACTTGTGGTGGTTGGTGAACGGAATGTTAAGTAAATAGTGAACTTGTGGTGGTTGGTGAACGGAATGTTAAGCATCTCAAAAAGTGTTGTTCTGTCTTAATTACATTTATTTTACCACAAATCGTGAGTTTGGGGACACTGATTTTGTATATGTGGAAAATGGGCGGAAATAGCATCGCTCGAACGAACATTCCCTGATTGCAGAACCTACAGAATCGATGTTTTGAAACAAGATTGAACGTAATAAACCTAAATTACAACTTATGTACGCAACATTAAGACGAAATAACGGATGCATGACAGGATCTAAACAACTCAAATCCAAATTAATTTAAACAAGATGCGCAGCCGCCGTGCCGACGACATGTACGGCACGGCGGCCTATTACTGCAGTCTACGCATGACAGCAATGTTACGTCATTCAATCTACACATAACCATAAGATGATTCCTTGTAAATTTAATTTTGGTACACTTAAAATTGTTTAAATATTACTGACATATATATTATTTATACTGATCTAATAAGACTAGCAAAGATGTGAATTTATTTGCTGGTGATCAAATTAAATTTATCTTCAGATTGTAAAATACAGAACTTTGCACATATATTCTGAAGTACGTATAGGTTGAATAAAACAATATCACATTAGTTTTGTTTATGTGACAAAATTGTGCTTCCTGGTTTTGCATTGGCTGTACAATGGGTGGAGGGGTGGGATTTTTAAAAGACAAACTGATGCAAACATCTGACTGCATTTTATTTGTTGGTGGCAGTTTCTTGCAACATTATGAAAAATCGCAAGGAAAATATTCCTAACTGTTGTCTCATTCCTATCATAGTCGTTGTAATATTTATATTGCCAGTATAGGTACACATTTCCACTTCTTCAGCATCTCTAAAAATATTTGTTGAAACAGCATATGATATGTCTCCATTTAATATTTGTGATGAAAAACATTATTAATCACTTAAATGGCCTGGGAAATATTTGCAATTGAACGAGTACTTAAAAAAATACATTTGAGATCAGATTGTGTCCAACAGCAGGAAGATTGTTTAAAATTAAATAAGTTCTCAACATTTTTTTCAAAGCTTCGATTCAATGCAACAATAGGACAAGTGAAAATTTGGGCGGGCAAATAGATTTCAAAACCAACTTGTCCAGTGGACAAGTGAACAATTTTGCTTATTTCTGACGCTGTATATAATAGATCTATAAAGATCATCATCTCTGGGAATCCATGATCCACATTTACCCCCTGTGTTGGATCTTTTAATTCCTCTGGCATCTGTAGATCTATACCAGGTAGAAAGGACCAACAGCAAATTACTTTATGAAAAAATCACGGGCCATATAGGGCGAATGAAAAAGTTTCAAAATAGAATGTGAACTCAAACCGCCAGTGAGTTGACAGTCCCTGATCACTAGGCCACCAAGCTCTGCCTGTGACCGACTCAGATGGCTAGCAGATGGGATGTGTGTCAGTGCCAACTCAGCAGGAACCTGTATTGGTTTATGGGATGTGTGTCGGTGCCAACTCAGCAGGAACCTGTATTGGTTTATGGGATGTGTGTCAGTGCCAACTCAGCAGGAACCTGTATTGGTTTATGGGATGTGTGTCTGTGCCAACTCATCAGGAACCTGTATTGGTTTATGAGATGTGTGTCGGTGCCAACTCAGCAGGAACCAATATTGGTTTATGGGATGTGTGTCGGTGCCAACTCAGCAGGAACCTGGATTGGTTTATGGGATGTGTGTCGGTGCCAACTCAGCAGGAACCTGTATTGGTTTATGGGATGTGTGTTGGTGCCAACTCAGCAGGAACCTGTATTGGTTTATGGGATGTGTGTTGGTGCCAACTCAGCAGGAACCTGTATTGGTTTATGCAGCATTCTGTCATTTAGAAGCTTTATGCTTCATTAATCTCATCTCCAGCTTGAGTTGCCTTAGCAGGCTTCTCCCGTCTCATGTCTGCAGCCAGTCTTCTGGACCATATCATCAGTCACACAAAACCAATGTCAGCCCCTTGCTCTAGTGTTGATCTCGTACTAGTAATGTTTGATCATTGTAAAATTATGAAATAACACTGCGGTTTTTACTGATTTATAAAGAAATGTTGTGTATGTCATTCTAGTATCGGGGAAACGTAATGTGAGTTCCCTAGTCAAATGTTCAGGACACAAGTGTCGGCTTTTAACATTACAACAAAACAGCAAAATCAGATCCAGTATTGCCAGGTTTCGAACACTGAATTCACACACTTTGCAATATATTTTGAGCCATTAATGATTATCACCACAAATACTAGTGAATTTGATTGGAATACAATAGTATTTGATGTCAACAGTTCCAACTGAAGCTCATGATTATGGTTTTCAACAATTACGCAGAATAAAAAACCGACTTGATTAAAAGCAAACAAGACCACTTCGGGCCTAGTACTAAGTAGGGGTATGTGCACATGTCGCATAAACAGAAGCCATGTTTTGAGGTTCTGTTTATTTGTGAGGCCAAGTGGGAACAAGAATACGAAGTAGAACGTTCAGTAAATATTACACCATACAGTGTCAGTGTATTAGTGGAAGTGACATGTTTCATTACAAAATGCGATGCGGGACAAGCATCGATTCTGTCGGTACCAATAATGCCAAGCGAAGTCGAGCATTGCATAGTCATAAATACAATGTATTAATAATTTTAAGGGTTCCAGAATACAATCAGTCACACCGGAACTTTGCTGACTGATATGCCCGGGAATCGGGTTGTGTTATTAAATTCTGTCACAGTAGTATGATTGTGTAATATTGATTATAATAATATGATAGCTATGCGTGGTCATGTAATATTGATCACGTTGTGTGGCAGTAAACATAGTGTGGAAGATGTTGCACCGTTGCATTGTAATTTAATCAGGTTTGGGACAATATAGTGAATGAAAGTCTCAGTCATTATCAATTGATGTGTACTGCATGGTCTAGTGGGAATTGTAATTTTTGTTTAATTGCTATTGTATCATTGTAGTAATCTGTCTTTGTTATACCTTGTTTTAAAATTTTACTTCCATAAGATAGTCCATTAGTATGTAATATGTATGTACGACAGATGTTTGAAAGTAGGAGTAATATGTATAGGCTGTCACTAAGTTCTTATCAACACGTTTATAAATTGACTATATAGACAAATTGAAATGTTTTCCAAATATAATATGTTAATAGACTAACTGAGATAGGAAGAGTGAAGAGAACTTTGGCAGGATTGGGGTTGGAGAACAGCAGGGAGAGATAGAGGGGAGTGGAGGCACAAGGCAGAGGAATGGGATCAACAACAGAAGAAGGAAGAACAATCAGGGAGCAAAATAATTAATTTATGAGCCTCACTTCCACTTCAGGGAAAGAGAGGAGAGCTATGTCTTGTTGGTTAAGATAATGATAGCTCATCAACACATGTGGAAAGTGGATTAAGGTTAACCCACACACTGTGGGGACATTGTACTGGATAATTTGTGTAAACTGAGTACATGCAGCATCTCTCCTGTGAACCAGTTGAGATACTCTTGAAAGTGATAGTATGGCTTGGGTGGGGGGTAGATTGATGAGGGTGTCTGAATGATGGGAGGCTGGCAGTGTTTGTTTAGTGTGCAGCGCCTGTAGATGGGATACATAAAGGAGGGCTGTGGAGATGTAAATGGTGGCGCACACATAGCGTCACAGTGATGTTGAAGGGGTCATGTTCTAGTTAGACTTCCTGTCCGTTGCACATGAAGAAAAATGCAGTGTATTTTTGAGAAATGATTTTTTACCAAATTCACATGCTGTGACATAAGTGCATTTGAGTAGGGAGATTTTCATGTGTGATTGTAGAAGGTGTTGACTGTAAAATGGTGGATTTCTAGATGATTTGAATAAGCGGAAGGATATTTGGCAGCAATTTGCCTGTGTTACCTGTTTGCAGAGTAATTCTTGCCGGCATTTGTAAATATTGACGGGTGTCACACACACAGGCATTTTACGAGAACTGGAGGTATGCAATTTTTGTTAAAATCTATCGGCATGTCAATGAGACGATGATAACAGCAGGTGAGAAGTTTAAGACATTTTATAGGTCACGTTTTCTTATAATCAGATAAAACGTTAACATGGTCGCCTATAGGAAAACCAACAGTGGGCTGACCCCATAGTGTCACAGTGATGTTGCCATAGATCTGTTCATGTAGATCTGCCTGTCTTTGTCTTGAGTCATTAATCGCTTGAGATGAGCCATCCCAGGTGGTATCTGCCTTTATCTCAGAGCTGCTGTGTTCTTCTCTTTCACATTTCTCACATCCTGATGCACTGGCCTAATGTGAACATACAGGGTCACGCTTTAGTAACACCATAACACATCCTGATGCACTGGCCTAATGTGAACATACAGGGTCACGCTTTAGTAACACCATAACACATCCTGATGCACTGGCCTAATGTGAACATACAGGGTCACGCTTTAGTAACACCATAACACATCCTGATGCACTGGCCTAATGTGAACATACAGGGTCACGCTTTAGTAACACCATAACACATCCTGATGCACTGGCCTAATGTGAACATACAGGGTCACGCTTTAGTAACACCATAACACATCCTGATGCACTGGCCTAATGTGAACATACAGGGTCACGCTTTAGTAACACCATAACACATCCTGATGCACTGGCCTAATGTGAACATACAGGGTCACGCTTTAGTAACACCATAACACATCCTGATGCACTGGCCTAATGTGAACATACAGGGTCACGCATTAGTAACACCATAACACATCCTGATGCACTGGCCTAATGTGAACATACAGGGTCACGCTTTAGTAACACCATAACACATCCTGATGCACTGGCCTAATGTGAACATACAGGGTCACGCTTTAGTAACACCATAACACATCCTGATGCACTGGCCTAATGTGAACATACAGGGTCACGCTTTAGTAACACCATAACACATCCTGATGCACTGGCCTAATGTGAACATACAGGGTCACGCTTTAGTAACACCATAACACATCCTGATGCACTGGCCTAATGTGAACATACAGGGTCACGCTTTAGTAACACCATAACACATCCTGATGCACTGGCCTAATGTGAACATACAGGGTCACGCTTTAGTAACACCATAACACATTTACCACATCACGGGTTATGTTTATTGAACTGTTGTGTATGAATAGTTTAAGCTCTCTCTCTCACACACACACACACACACACACACACACACACACACACACACACACACACACACACACACACACACACACACACACACACACACACACACACACATTATATATATGTGTGTGTGCGTACGTGCATGCTTGTGTGTGTGTGTCTGTTGGCTGTGTGTGTGCATGCGTGCGTACGTCTGTGTGTGCGTGTGCATGTGCTTGTGTGTGCACGTGGCTGTACGTGTGCGAGCATGCATATATGCGTGTGTGCAATCAGTTGAATACAGGTGTAGTTTTGTGAATATCTTCAATGTAATTTACCTTGATTGTTCAATCAGGTAACTTCTGAAAGTCTGACTGTAGCCAAATGTAACAAAAACCAAGTGTCCAGATCCAGTTGAAACTAGTTTAATTAATTATTAGTAGTCAATCCAGTGATTTCATCGCGTCAAAATAGCACATTTTCACAAATGAGCTGGCATGTTATACCGTGTAGTTAACATTTACTAGATTGGTTAAATAATAAAATGGTAAGCAAACATTTTTATTACAGAAACAGTTTTAAATTAGTTTACCAAATTTCAGGACGAGGGTTGTCAAGTGTTATTTGGAATGCCAAGCACATAATTCCTTTATACAGTGAGCATACTGGCTGCAATACCAGCATTGCAACTACATGTACATTCTTTTGGCAAAGAATGAGCACTGTATGAGTATTTTCTGACATTGTGCTATACTCTCAGCTATCATAACAGAACCCTGGACTAACATAACTCATTTGCTTTTTACATTCATTGCATTATTTTCAGCTTAACTATCTGCTTTTTGCCACCTGTCTTAAAATAATTTCATGGAGCGTTTTCAGGCTACAATTACCTAATTTGCAGCTGCAGTAATGCATGCAATATATTACCCTGGTGTAGTCATTGACGCCTACACAAAACTGCCACTTTGTTGTAATTCCATCCCTATTACAACTCTGACTGTCGGTGAATGCTGAAAATTTAAATGTTCTGTTGCTGCTGAAATATTGCAGGTTTTGGGTTCGGTTATCTGACTTTGTTGAAAGACGTGTTATCAAATGATACGAATGGCTAGCTATCATATTTACGCACATTGTCTTGGATGACTTCTACACAACATTTTATTAATTTGTTTTTGTTAATTTATTAACTTATTTATTTTATTAAGTTTGATTTATACTTTTTTGGTTTATACATTTGATTAACTTTTTATTTGTGAGCACATTGATTAACCATCAAAGTTAGATAATGCTCATCAGAGAACTCCTAATATTATCATAACTCTGTACTGTATCCGGAAGGATATCTTACTGTGATGTTGCGGAAACACATTTTATATCATTATTTCTAAAATTGGTGGGCGACATATCTAGATGAATGATGCTTGATCTCGTGATAAGGAAATGGCTGCCTTGTCCACATGACATTTGGAGCTCTTCACATTCGATTGAATGGAAGGTAGTAAATAAACTGGTTATCTCATTAAATTGTGTTTAATTAAAAAATCATAAATTTTGTAACGCATTTGTATGTATCATAATTTAACAATATGTAAAAATCTGTAAATTGTTGTTTGAATTAGAAAAAAATAGTGTTTATTTTGTGTGTCAACTTTAGGCGTCCTTGTTTACATGATATCTGAGTTGTAGCTTCATATTATGATGCTACAACTACAAACTGAGATATCATGTAAACAAAGTCATTTAGCATATTATGCTAAATGACTTTGTGAAAAGGCATTGGGGAATAATTTATGCATTGCATAGACATTTGACTGTATGACAAGGTAAATGTATCATGAATCAACATGATTGACATGATGTGTCATCTTTTCGATGGTTTGGCCTTGTTAGATTCTCCGCATCTGTCTCAAACAGCAGATGTCTTGTCTGGCTGTGTTAGGTTTATGATGAGTTCTATCAGTGGTTGGTTTGTTACTGAGAGCATTCCTCAGGTTGTGGGAAGCATCACGTAGTAACATTAACACTGCCTGCAGTGTCTATGAAAACACACCTTTTGTCGTGTGCTAAACACTCGTGGTGAGGATTGGTGTCAGTAGAGACAGGAGGAAGTGGGGACACGCAATCTGTGACTGCTTCAAAAAGCTCGTGGATATTTAAGCCATACAAACTTTATGCAGTTTATGCAAACTAACATGGACTGCATAAAACATGAAGGCTATGTCTGGGAGGTTGTCACCTTAAGCTGATGGATACATGGGAGAAGTAATGTGATCTTTGTAGATCTGTGAGGTGAGAGAGCTGAATGACTTGGTGAGGTTGCTACAGTGGTGTCCGAACAAAAAGCCATTGGACAAAATTAATGTATCCGGACAAAATGTCACAGGAAAAACACGTCCTACACTCAAACGACCGTCTATTCTCTAGATGCTTTGAAGTAATTTTCAAGATGAACATTTTATTTTAAAGCTGTTTTCAGACAGTTAAACGAGATGGGTATACTGGATAAAGAGCACATGGACAATAATTACAGTACGCAGCATGGAACAATTGTAAACAAGACACATGGCATTGCGAACAATTGTACGCTATAAGCCAGTCTGAAGTTAGGTAGGTTAACTTATCTCTGTGAACAGTGAACTCAGTATTTGTCATTTTGTTCAGATAGTCAGTGTGGCAGCCAGTTTTAGCAGGTGCAATAGGTGATAAGACAGGAAGGCATCCTTAATTATGTATTAATTTTTAATACGATTCTACACAGTGGATCATACCGTGAACACATCCAGTCTCATTTGCACCATGGGTAAGCATATACATAGGCCAGAAATCATGATTCACTGCCAGCTGTATTATTACAAAAATAGTGCTAAAATTCCCTCGTGAAGTAACCTGCTTGTAGCTGGTATTCAGGCAAATCCAGACAAAAAGCCACAGGACAAAGTGCCGTGCAGGAGATACAAAGTGAATAAATCTGTGATACTTTGTACATTTGTCAAATACCACAAATCTACAGTACTTAATTTAGAAGATTGTTTAAAGAGACCTTATCTGTTCTGTTACCCAGAATCATGTTCTCATGCCATTGGTGGTAATCATTAGCAGGACGTCAATCAGTTGTACTTGGGCCCACTTTCCAGAAACTTGTGGTTAGCATCACCTGTGGTTCGCAACAGTTTTATATGTTTGCTCTATTTGAATGGTTGTCATTTACATACATTTTTGTGGGAACAACATTCAAATTGCAAATACTGTAAAGTTTTGGGCTAATTATTCAATCAACACATTTATTCTAGTTTTAAGAACATTGTGTACATTAGAAATGAGGACCAGACAAGGATGGTTTAAAATAAAAATTCTGAAAAATGATAATTCTGTAAACATTTATTTTTCATGGCAGTTTGTTCTCTGTGACATTTTATCCTGGACTGGATTCTTGTAGCAAGCAGCACTCACATTGTCACCTGTGGATGTGTGTTTTGTGCGCCTGTCTAGTTGTTACATCCAGATAATGGAGTGTTATATATGAACCATTGAATTGACTGTCATGCATTCATAATACATAGACTGTATACTTGTGACTAGATGCGCATCTGTCAGTGGTGTACTGACCTACAGCAGACTGTTTGTGTTAGATGCATAATGTAGAGGCATTTTGCAATACACATGGAAGCTTGCTATAAGGACTCACGGAGTAAGGAACGTCAGCTTTTAAAAATGGAATAAGCTTGAAATGTGTGTTCTGGCCTGCACTGTCGTATTTACCCGTGAATGTATGGAACATTGGATAAGGAACAGTTCGACCCTGTCACAACATGTTCCTACCAACTTTACTTGTGTTGCCTTGAGATGTCGCTGGTCTTGTTTACAAGAGAATTGGTTTTTTAAGCTGACCTCAAGGCTGTCTTTGAAGTGTCGCAATCATCTGCCCCATTAACATGACCTCTGTTCTCACTGGTTTGTGTTTCTAGCTCTGAGTGAACCGTTCTTTGAACTGTATTCCCAGCTCCATCCATGTTGAGGGTAGTTACCCGTTATGAACACAAACTAAACATGGTTGTATCGTTGTATGTAGAGCTCTGTAAATAGGAGCAAATATGTAATTTTCAAATGGGAAATATGACAACTGCCAATTGCTGAAGCGTGCCTTGAGGAAATTCCAATGACCAGTATGTGCCAATAGTGGTTGTTTAGGCCACACCAATTTTATTGTTAGGATTACAGATTTTTGAGACATTTTTGTTAGGGAGGAGTGGGAATCAAAATAAAAGTAATTGCACGAGAAAGGTGTTTTGTGTAAATATATGAATTATCATATAAGCCATACAGTACATTGCTAACAACATTATTTAGCCTTGCATCAAAACTTACTAGACAAGTTGAAGACTTAGAATAGCAAGTACTGATAACAAGACTTTGCAGAAACCATTGTGGTGTGTTAGTATTACAGCCATAAGCATGTAGATTAGAGGTAGGATCTATCTTGCTGTGGTAATATTAATTTGACTGGTATAATTAGGATTTGATTGTCGTACCTCCAAATATAACTGCATTATTCTATTCCGAAGTAGTGCAATGCGATGCTGACTATGCAAGCATTGAAGAGAGTCTACAACCCATTTTCCCAGCGTGTCATCTTGATTGGCTAAAATCCGATGTTCAGATTTTTGCATATAGACAGAATGAATAGTGCATTAAACATGTGCACATTACTGGTTTCGCCTGTGTTGTGAGTTGGCAGTTCATTTTCTTTATTGCTATTTTGCATCGTGTCTAAAATGCCAGCTTTTGGGTTGCCTTTTTGCATAATTTTGATGGCACTATCGTTGTCATCATTCATGAACATAAATGTGTTAAATGTTGAATTGCCCATGTAGCAACCACAAGGACGCCCACTGTCATTCTGACAACAATCCGCACACTCGACGCCAACACTAACACATAGTTTCGATATCAGAGCGGCGTCGCTACAAACACGGGAAATGACATTGTTGATCGTATCGGACAATTTAAATCTTTTGGGAAGCAGCGCCAAACTTAAATTTCTTGATACAAAACCACACTGCAGCGTCTAATTCAGCCATGGTTTAGATATATTAATGACAACTTGGACTTTCGTGGATTCGTTGGATCGTAGACCGAAGATGCACGACAACCAATGAAACAGTGTTTAACATACAATGTTCGGTGTGATGCGTATATGCTTGATGAATCGATAAAAAATCATTGGTTTGGCGTTTCGATCAGAAATAAAAGTTCAAAATTGTAATTTTATTTTTATTTCTGTTTTGTCAAAAACAAAATCAATTCAAATAATAAAATTGGTGTCGCCTTTCAAATTGACCATTTTGTTTACAATGTTTACATTTTGTAGGTGCAACATTAAAATTGTAAACACCCTTTTGGGCTTATTTAACACAATTTAGTGTATAAAAAATGTGTAAAAAAGCAAAACAGACAGCCTAGCTTTAATACCATCATGATCATCTCTGACATCTGGTTTCGTTGTGGTAGAGTCTACCCTATAGTTTCCCACCAATTATGGTGTATCTGGTTTGGTTTGGCCACAACTGTCTGCTTCATGAGACAGTGTTGACACCCCACTGGTGGTCAGAGTGTAAACACAACAACGTCTTGGCCTCACATCAATGTGCCTGTAGTCTGGCTGTGAGACAGATCCATGGGTGAAGTGTTTATGGCTCACCTCAACATCAGCTGGCAGGGTCTCTGAGGAAATGTACTGAATACTTACTACCTGTGGCGGCAACTGTGGCGTTGTAATGTTTACATATCGTGGATGGATCCACAGTTTACTGAAACCACAATGCAAATGGACATGGCAAAATTAATTTGTTAGTCTTGTGACTTAATAAACAAATTTATGTATTTGTTTTATTTGTTGACCTTAAATATGCCTAATTGGGAAAATTCTAAATTACACAAATAATTCCTTGGTGCATTCTTTACAGACATATATATATATATATATATTAATTGAATTTATTATATGGTATCAATTGTTAATCCTATTGCATTGTGGGTGTTATGTAGTAATGTTGTGGTCATACTAGGCTAATAGATGGTAACACCAGTGTGATTTCATGGCATTCCCAGCATTATATCATGGCAGTAATATTTGATATATTTAGTAAATTTTTAATAAGATTGCCATCCATAGCAACAAGCTCTAGTAGACAGACGGACAAGGAAGCCATAAATTGCATGTATTTTATTACCTGACAGTATATTTTCATGGTGGTACTATAAAGTTATTGTGACCTTGTGACATTACCACAAAGTGACAGTGGCAGTCGGCTACAGTGCCATGGCAGGCAGCGTAGTAATACCACACCAACAGCACTGTCAAACCTGCTTTGTGTAATGGGTGTATCAGAATTCAGACATGGGTATTTGATATCGCCATGTGTGAAACGTGTGAGCTGCTGTGCTGCGTGTAGACACGCTTCCTGGATGCTGACAGAGGGAAGATGCCGTATCCATGGCAGCAGGAGATAACACGCTATATTTAAAATTGTGTAAAGCTTTAGATGTACTACAGCAATATGCAGAGCTAGTGGCACCATTCTCTCTCTTTACGTGTATGTTGTACCTTGTATTATGTTTTGTGTAGTGTTCTCCAGACTGTAGTTTTGTACATTGATCGAGACGACTAGACCTGTGAGGACAGAATGTCCTTTGTGTTTCGTTTCCCATGTCATAATCTCTAGGTAGAATTCATTGGATTAAACATTTAAAGGTCTTATCTGAAAGACAAATATTTTTTTATTATACTCTGATACTTTGATGCTGGAAACATGTATGGTGTTTTAGGAAATAAAATATATTTTTCATAGGACTGTACAAAATGATAAATATAATGCATCACTTTGAACTCCTGGGCCGTGCTAATGAATTTTGGCCGATCTTTGATTCAAGTGTGCATCTGGTAATTACATTTGCATAACGTAAGTTACCTTTTAGTGCCACAGTCTGCCTTTGCTGCAGTTTTGCCTTTACTTTGTTGTGTAACCTCGAGGGATAGTGCTACGCTAACCATATGGCTGTTTGCGTGACAAAGTCGGAGGAAACTCAATTTGACACTGGGATGCAGTCGATGCACTGAGGGAGGTGTAGAGCTGCTGGTGCATGTTGCTGTTGGTGGAGGGGCATTGAAGTGTGTGGCTAGTCTATGGACCATATAGTCCCCGTTTCAGCTCCCCAGGTACAGCAGAATGTTGGGAAGCTGTCTGAGATGTGTGCAATGGTCCTCTCTGTTACCCCTGTAGATATATCTGTTCCTCCAGTATCAACCCCTCTCTGTTGAGTGGGGTCACCATGTACCTCAGATTCCCACTCACAAGGCATCCAAACATGATTTTTGTTTAAATGGGACGTTATAAATGGGATGTTATGCATGGAACACAAGACTATGGGGCCCTCTCCATTTTGGGAACACAATTCCATGTTTAATTTTAAATAATGAAACATCCAATACTGCACACGATTAGGTAATGAAAAAAATAAGTTTATGAGTTCAACAAAACATCGAGTCTCCATTTTTCTAGCCGAAATTGAATATAACGTGTAACGTTTAGCACCTGGCGTAAGAGTAAAAAACTGGAAATGTGTTGTTCTTGTCATGCAGTTTTTATTATTTTACATGGTGCGCCTTATGCCAGGGGTGTAAATATTGTTACTGTACATTGCCGTTGGCTGACTCAGGCAGTGTAATTGTGTACATTGCCGTTGGCTGACTCATGCAGTGTAACTGTGTACATTGCCGTTGGCCGACTCATGCAGTGTAATTGTGTACATTGCCGTTGGCTGACTCATGCAGTGTAATTGTGTACATTGCTGTTGGCTGACTCATGCAGTGTAATTGTGTACATTGCCATTGGCTGACTCAGGCAGTGTAATTCTGTACATTGCCGTTGGCTGACTCATGCAGTGTAATTGTGTACATTGCCGGTGGCTGACTCAGGCAGTGTAATTGTGTACATTGCCGTTGGCCGACTCATGTAGTGTAATTGTGTACATTGCCATTGGCTGACTCAGGCAGTGTAATTCTGTACATTGCCGTTGGCTGACTCATGCAGTGTAATTGTGTACATTGCCGTTGGCCGACTCATGCAGTGTAATTGTGTACATTGCCGGTGGCTGACTCAGGCAGTGTAATTGTGTACATTGCCGTTGGCCGACTCATGTAGTGTAATTGTGTACATTGCCGTTGGCCGACTCATGCAGTGTAATTGTGTACATTGCCGGTGGCTGACTCAGGCAGTGTAATTGTGTACATTGCCGGTGGCTGACTCAGGCAGTGTAATTGTGTACATTGCCGGTGGCTGACTCATGCAGTGTAATTGTGTACATTGCCGTTGGCCGACTCATGTAGTGTAATTGTGTACATTGCCATTGGCTGACTCAGGCAGTGTAATTGTGTACATTGCCGTTGGCCGACTCGTAGTGTAATTGTATACATTGCCGTTGGCCGACTCATGCAGTGTAATTGTGTACATTGCCGTTGGCCGACTCATGTAGTGTAATTGTGTACATTGCCGTTGGCCGACTCATGTAGTGTAATTGTGTACATTGCCGGTGGCTGACTCATGCAGTGTAATTGTGTACATTGCCGGTGGCTGACTCAGGCAGTGTAATTGTGTACATTGCCGGTGGCTGACTCAGGCAGTGTAATTGTGTACATTGCCAGTGGCTGACTCATGCAGTGTAATTGTGTACATTGCCGTTGGCCGACTCATGTAGTGTAATTGTGTACATTGCCATTGGCTGACTCAGGCAGTGTAATTCTGTACATTGCCGTTGGCCGACTCATGCAGTGTAATTGTGTACATTGCCGTTGGCCGACTCATGCAGTGTAATTGTGTACATTGCCGGTGGCTGACTCAGGCAGTGTAATTCTGTACATTGCTGTTGGCTGACTCATGCAGTGTAATTGTGTACATTGCCGTTGGCCGACTCATGTAGTGTAATTGTGTACATTGCCGTTGGCCGACTCATGTAGTGTAATTGTGTACATTGCCGTTGGCTGACTCAGGCAGTGAAATTGTGTCCCTACAAAAAATAAAACAACAACAAACTTGAGCCAGTACATACACTACAGAGTTAGGACAGACTTTGGCAGTAAGGCTTTCTCTGTTACTGCACTGGTATCTGGTAAATGTTTTAAAGTTGTATTTTGAGTAATATCAACCCTTAGTGACATTTTTTTCATTTTGGCATCAAAAGCATCCCAACATCTTGGAAAATTATTTTTAAGGTGCCTAGTGAAAATTCCACGTACTAGTTATTTTTATTTGTGTAGAGCATTTCATTTTTTCTGTGCTTATTGTACACTTTTTTTCAAGAAAGGCCCATATAAAATAATAATGCCACAAAGAGAATATTTGTGTGTTCTACACTTCAACTTTTTATTTTAGTGGTGTTTTATCCAGATATATTAAGATTTTTCATGTACAGTAGATTATGTCCCATGGCATTTTGTCCTGGATTCAAATTCCTTACACCAATTCTATATATTTAACTCCCTATTAGTTTTAAGTTCAGTAAATATTTGAGTATCTCACATTTTAGCTAAAGTTGTTTTCAACCCAGATGTGCTTTGCATCACCAACCAGCCATTGATAACTTGGGAATTGATCATAGATTGTTGATTTGGTGAACCGTCAGTTTTTCCTGTCTCTGTTGACATGCCTACAAGCTTTCGTTTCAGAGAATGTATGAGTTAAAAATTTGAATTTTAGCTGTATTGATAATTGTAATTTGTATACGGAATACCCAGCTCAGAGATTCTATCATCTGAGATTTGTTAGATATGTAACTATTTGAGATTAGGTAGATATATGCGACGCACTAGAAGACCATGTTGACATACAGTGTACAAGTGCTCCTCATACTTTGTGGTCTTTGTGGTCTATCACGAGCATTTGTGTGTTAAATAATTTGTCGACACAATTTACAAACTGGTACATCACAAGTCTAACAAATCACATGGTGATTGGATGTATTTATTTAGTCAGGTCACCAGATATTCGGTACAAAAATAACATTCGTTTTAAAGAAACGTCTTAAGTGTATTAACAGACAAAGGTTTGGTGGAACAATTCAGTAATATAATTCTTTATAATTTTGATGAATTACATAAAGAAGGCTTCTTGTTTGAATAACATCTGATGGGGGCAAATCCCTTGTTGATTTTCTCGAAAATATTCTTTGTAGAATTGGACAACAGTTCTACCAGTGACATGACAAACAACTTGTGCCATACTCATATTGATAAATCTGAATTGTTATTTTTGGTATGTATAGCACTAAAACGTCAACATTGTCACTTATGGAAAAACAAATAATGATCTATCCCCATCTGGAGCAAGGTCACTGTTCTCAAGGCCATACTGTCATGACAGACTCATTGCTTGCAATATCATCAGCTACCATTTCAACATGGGGGGTGGAGTCATGATAGTCAACTTATGAGAGTTGCAGTGTGACAATTTGTATGGTGATTGTACTGCTGGCGGATACTGTGCAATCTGTGGAAGGTAACTGGGTGCATTGATGAATTACTGATCCTATCTGTTGATGTTTTCCTCTGGGGTACTGTTCTTGACCTCGGTTCGGGGTGTCTTAAATTAGCCATGTGGCAGGTTTCATTCAAATGCAGTCTCTCCGCACAGGTAGGTTGATATTGATTTATTGTGTGTGGACAGTTTTTATTATTCTATTCCTTGCAATGTACTGAAGTTTTTAAATGTTTCTTGTTGATTTAAGACAACCTTTGTAATTCATTTAGCTCATTGCAAATTGGGTTTGTTGATTTTAAAATATGTAGTATGTGAACAGTTTAAGTGATGGTAATATGCACAGCTGGTGTCATGTAGAACACGGACTCCATACAATAATTATATCTACCCCATAGTAAGAATTTAAGATGTAGAATCAACAAAAGAAATCACTTTATTATTAGTTCAGGTAATTTATGAAAGTGTGAATAGCCGAAGTGAAGAGCCACTTTTGTGGCCTTTAAAAATTATATTAAAAAAATTGTAGTTTATTATAATCCAATGTGGGCCTTGAAAGATGTTGACATCTAGGTAGAGTTACATATTTATGTGGTATGATGTAAAATGCAACATGTTTTTATGATAAAGGTGAATGCTTTAACCTTTTGAGGACCAAGTTTCTGGGGCAAATGCTACTATGACTAAAGGAGGGTACACATAGATGGTTGCAGAACAAAAACTACCATAGATAAGAATGCAAACGTATATATTTTCTGAAGCAGCATTGATTTCTCTATTTGGAGACACAAGAATGACTATTGTGTGATTACTCAAGAAAAAAAAAAAATTATGAAAAAAAATCAAGTTCAGTTCTTCTTTTTTTGAAATTCTTTATTATTGCACAATCCCTGCAAAAATACACATGCAAATACAGAAAATATGTGTTTCATTACGATAAACAATATGTACTCTGTAAATTAGAACAAAAATTTATGTCATTTGTGACAAATATGTAAAAAATATGTCACATACCATGCAAGTAGTGTGAGAGCAGAATGCGGACACGGTTGACTAACAGTTCAGTGTATTGAACTATAAAATCCATGCTGTTCAAAATAGTTGTGTCAAAGCATATATTTTCTTAGTCACTACACCTCTCTGCACATGTTGATACTAAGGATGTCAGTCCAGGTTGCGAGTCGGCAAACTGTGATGGGCCAGGCTGCACGTCGGCAGGCTGTGGTGCTTCCTCGGCTATTGTGAGATGGTAAAATTGAAAAAAAATATATCAAATATCCTTTTATCTATGTCATAATAAAGGAAACAATTGACTGTCCTGTATACATTCTTTACAGTTACTAATAATGTGCAAAATATAACAAGGTGCAGCGAATAGCATTACAACGTAATTGAACATGCACACTGTAATATCGCTCACCCTACCCCAAAACTGACATGCCCACCACAAGCGAGTGCCCTGTTTGACACCTGTCAATACATGGTCGGACATGGCTGCCGCTTCCTACCATTATGTTTTCGATCTAACTTACAGATTTCTAAGACATACAAGTTCATTTATAGACACAAAGAACGTTATTATGTTGGGAGACATCGATGCCTCGTCGATTTTCTTCTCAATGTTACCTGTGTTTGCACCTGAATAGCAAAACACACCCGAAATTTCGCTGCCCGAAGCATCTAATGACAGCACATATTTGTCCAAATCATCAGTCACATCGATCTCGCTGTCAATAACACTGCTCTCGTCTGATTCATCCGAGTCTAAACCAATAACATCCAATGCCCTTTCGTACTCGCCAATTCCTCGAATCGGGAATCGTTGACGATCCGTGCTCGACTTCATAAAACTCTCAAAAAATGAAATACAATGGGAAAATGTTTGGAATTGTCTCAAAATGGCAACAAATTATCTGGCTGTATATGACTCTTTCAAGTAGTGTTCCAACTAATTGATCTTGTTAATGATTGGTTGAATCATGTTTCCAATCAATTAAGATATTACAATTTTGTGTGATTGATTTTAAAAATTTATTTTTAGTAAAATATGCACAATTACCAAATTAACAAAATCCGTTTTGGTTTCATGAAAACAAATGACACTGACACCACGTTTATGGCATGTTCAGAAACCTCAAGTTATGAGAAGACGTAACGCAATAAATGCATAGACTACGATGATATTCAATAAATTTCCTGGGGTCTTAATTACGAACAGGTGCATACATTTTTTGTCTAACTTGTATGCTTATGTCAACTACCATAGATGGGTTGCACTGTTACTGCCATCTAGTGGTCAAACCTTTCTTACAATGGCCACCTATAATTACAATCAATCATCGATCGGTTTGGCAAAATTGATAATCGATTATGAAAAATCAAACCGATTCCCTGGTCTAGGACTGGGAGAAGAGTGGAAAAAGAGACATGGAGGCAATAAATGCATAGACTATGATGATATTCAATAAATTTCCTACCAAACCCACATGCTGTATGTGTAAAACGTGTACATTCACGTTATGTCTCACTCTCAGTTCAGGTACTTATAACATGTGATTAGAAGAACATAAAAACAGATGGAGGGCCTACAAAAACACAACAGGCCCCTAGAAATACTCGCCAAAGTGTGATGCAGAACTTCTATATGAGACTGGGAAAGGGAGGGAAAATCAGGGAATGGATCCTCGAGTTTGAGCTGGCGTGGCAACTGTGTGGCCTTCGAAATTACTGACTCACACCCATAAATCACTTAGTTGCTAAATGGTGCTCTTCATTTGCTGTCTTGTCATTATGTAGCCTACAGATAGGATGAATCAGCAACTGGCCAGCTAGTTATAGCCTTCATATGGTTTGATTGGAAGAAAGAAGCCAGCATGACATGGGCGTTATTTCCACTTGATGTTGCCAAAGAGATCATAGATCATTGGTCGGCTCGTAACTACCCATTTTAGTGTTATTTATTGTTGGTGAGCATTGTGGTATCTGGTAGAAGGCCAGTGCTAGGTAGAAGATGTGTGTAGGCAGGGCTAGTCTAGACAGTAATTGGATAGTCATGTAAGGATCTAATGATAGGGTAAGACAGATGAGTGGGTGGATAGAGTATATCCTGAACTAACAAGACCCCCCCAGGACCCCCCCTAATAAGACTTGTGCACACTCAGACTGTAAATGATATTATGGAATCAGTAGAACTGCATAACTCACTGCATTATGGGTAAATGTTTACATCAAAGTTGAGTATATTATAATTATGTTTAGCAGCAATAGTATACAATGTCATTTATTAATAAATAATATTCATTATGGCAGTTTGTAATTAATCTGTCATAATAAAAAAATAATAATCAACAAATCCTGATGAATATATGAGGCACCGCTTAATTTTATAGAAATTAGATTAAAACAAATATAGGTATAACAAATTTAATCTATTTGCAATAGTAATAAACCACAATGAAATTCTAGTTCCAGTTTGATGTATCCTTGCTATGTAATGGAAGGCCATTTTAAGATACCTAATGTTGATCAGTGCCGTTGTGGCACATTGAGAATGGTGTGATGGCTTATATATACAGACTGATGAATACACTGAGCCGTTAACTAAAGGAAGGCAAGTTGTCATTGGGTTGGCAGAGATTGGTATTGCAGGTTTAGGTCATCATTAGCTCCGGTGTTGTGATACTGTTCCCTACTTCCACGCCAGCACAAGTTGGCATCCTGTTGTGACAATCTGAGTGCAGGGAAAGTCTGAGTTGTGGGTGTCTTATAGTGGGTCGCAGGACCTATGACATTATGGAACATCACCTTGTTGACTTGCACATTTATGACATGTTACTGAATGTCCTGTGTCACATGAAGGGTTTGTGTCATGATAAACTCATCGAGGGTCTGTGTTACTGCAGGTTTGCGTCACTGCTCAAGGGTCAGTGTCACTTATGGCCTGTGTCACCGAGTACCTGTGTCACAGAAGTATTGTGTCAATGCAGTATCATTGACTGATTGAGGGTCTGTGTCACTAAGGCCTGTGTCACTGATGGCATCTGTAACTGGAAGGCCTTGTGTCACAGAGGTCCTGTGTCACTGAGATTCTGTGTCACAGATGGTCTTGTGTCACCGAAGGCCTGTGTCACTGGGGGTCTGTGTCACTGAGGGTCTGTGTCACTGAGGATGTGTCACTGGAAGGACCATTGTCACAAAAAGGGTCTGTTCACTGATGGCCTGTGACACCAAGGACTTGTGTCACTGAGGGCCTCTGTTACAGGAGGTGAGGTATACAAACCCAGGTGCCCCAGGTGATGACAGAAGGTGAGGTGTACAACCCCAGGTGCCCCAGGTGATGACAGGAGGTGAGGTGTACAACCCCAGGTGCCCCAGGTGTGGTCTCCCCTGTGGTTCTACTGACTGGCAGCAGTGGGTGGTTGTGTGTGTTGGTGCTCTATCAACTGCAGTGTCAGTGCACAGGTAGTTGGGCACAGACCACCTACAGTACTGCCTTCCATTACCTTCACATAGTCCCAGGGAAGGGGTTGATAGTATAAATCTGTGTGAATCATTTTAGAATGTTTTTGCACTGCATACATGTGTACAACTGTAATCATGTTAACACTTTTTCTCTGTACTACTGAATTAAAGGTGACATCAGTGGACATCACTGCCTACTCTGACCACTCTATGTCTAAATTTAGGGGTATCAAGTTCAGGTGTTTTTTTCTGAGAAAAAAGGTCTCATTTTTAGCTAGGTTCACAGGGTAGTTCAGATAATTGATGTTTAATGTGCTGTGACAGTTTGAAGAAATTGTAGAAAACATGTTTAGTGCGCCTAATGAAATGTTGATGTCAGGTACAGATTGCTGTTAGCTTTTCTTGGGGAGCATTATGTTGATGTCAGGTACAGATTGCTGTTAGTTTGTATTGGGAAGCATTATGTTGATGCCAGGTACAGATTGCTGTTAGTTTGTCTTGGGGAGCATTATGTTGATGTCAGGTACAGATTGCTGTTAGTTTGTATTGGGAAGCATTATGTTGATGCCAGGTACAGATTGCTGTTAGTTTGTCTTGGGAAGCATTATGTTGATGTCAGGTACAGATTGCTGTTAGTTTGTCTTGGGAAGCATTATGTTAATGTCAGGTACAGATTGCTGTTAGTTTGTTTTGGGGAGCATTATGTTGATGTCAGGTACAGATTGCTGTTAGTTTGTCTTGGGAAGCATTATGTTAATGTCAGGTACAGATTGCTGTTAGTTTGTTTTGGGGAGCATTATGTTGATGTCAGGTACAGATTGCTGTTAGTTTGTATTGGGAAGCATTATGTTGATGTCAGGTACAGATTGCTGTTAGTTTGTCTTGGGAAGCATTATGTTGATGTCAGGTACAGATTGCTGTTAGTTTGTCTTGGGGAGCATTATGTTGATGTCAGGTACAGATTGCTGTTAGTTTGTCTTGGGAAGCATTATGTTGATGTCAGGTACAGATTGCTGTTAGTTTGTCTTGGGAAGCATTATGTTGATGTCAGGTACAGATTGCTGTTAGTTTGTCTTGGGGAACATTATGTTGATGCCAGGTACAGATTGCTGTTAGTTTGTCTTGGGAAGCATTATGTTGATGTCAGATACAGATTGCTGTTAGTTTGTCTTGGGGAGCATTATGTTGATGCCAGGTACAGATTGCTGTTAGTTTGTCTTGGGGAGCATTATGTTGATGTCAGAGACAGATTGCTGTTAGTTTGTCTTGGGAAGCATTATGTTGATGTCAGGGACAGATTGCTGTTAGTTTGTCTTGGGGAGCATTATGTTGATGCCAGGTACAGATTGCTGTTAGTTTGTCTTGGGAAGCATTATGTTGATGTCAGATACAGATTGCTGTTAGTTTGTCTTGGGGAGCATTATGTTGATGCCAGGTACAGATTGCTGTTAGTTTGTCTTGGGGAGCATTATGTTGATGTCAGGGACAGATTGCTGTTAGTTTGTCTTGGGAAGCATTATGTTGATGTCAGGTACAGATTGCTGTTAGTTTGTCTTGGGGAGCATTATGTTGATGCCAGGTACAGATTGCTGTTAGTTTGTCTTGGGAAGCATTATGTTGATGTCAGGTACAGATTGCTGTTAGTTTGTCTTGGGAAGCATTATGTTGATGCCAGGTACAGATTGCTGTTAGTTTGTCTTGGGAAGCATTATGTTGATGTCAGGGACAGATTGCTGTTAGTTTGTTTTGGGGAGCATTATGTTGATGTCAGGTACAGATTGCTGTTAGTTTGTCTTGGGAAGCATTATGTTGATGTCAGGGACAGATTGCTGTTAGTTTGTCTTGGGAAGCATTATGTTGATGTCAGGTACAGATTGCTGTTAGTTTGTCTTGGGAAGCATAATGTTGATGTCAGGGACAGATTGCTGTTAGTTTGTCTTGGGAAGCATTATGTTGATGTCAGGTACAGATTGCTGTTAGTTTGTCTTGGGAAGCATTATGTTGATGTCAGGTACAGATTGCTGTTAGTTTGTTTTGGGGAGCATTATGTTGATGTCAGGTACAGATTGCTGTTAGTTTGTCTTGGGAAGCATTATGTTGATGTCAGGTACAGATTGCTGTTAGTTTGTTTTGGGGAGCATTATGTTGATGTCAGATACAGATTGCTGTTAGTTTGTCTTGGGAAGCATTATGTTGATGTCAGGTACAGATTGCTGTTAGTTTGTCTTGGGAAGCATTATGTTGATGTCAGGTACAGATTGCTGTTAGTTTGTCTTGGGAAGCATTATGTTGATGTCAGGTACAGATTGCTGTTAGTTTGTCTTGGGAAGCATTATTCTAACAAATGCTGTATTTCGTTTGTAGTTCCATCCAGTCAGTTGTTGTAGGCCGTCTAGCATCACCATGCCGATACAGTGTATCTGAGTATAAATGGCAAAATGTATTTGTGATTATGATCGATGACCCGATCTATCAGGAATGATGACAGTTGTAAGTTCTCTTGAACCAGTCACAGAGCCTGTGGTTTCTCTTATTTTCCCATGTATCAGAGTCCAGACTTGCAGGGTTTACTCAAAATGAAGGGTGAATATGCTCAAGCAATACAAGTAACAAGAATAGACACAAGTCACAGAAAGGTAGGTAAATATATAGTAGTTGGACCAATAGATCTCCTAGTGTAAGGAAACAATAGAATATCTACTGCTGTTTCAAGCTGCTTACTTGAAGTTGGCCAATTCAGTTACTTGTCTAAGCTGAACTGTGAGGCAGTTCCAGTTCACTTTGAACTTGCCCAAACTGAACTCAGAGGCAGGGCCAGTTCACTTTGAACTTGTCCAAACTGAACTCGCAGTTGATGCCAGTTCACTTTGAACTTGTGATGCTGAATTCAGAGTTGTTGTCACCTATTCAGTTTGAGCTTGTCAAGGCAGTGCTTTGGTGGCTGTCACAGTGAGATGCATTTTTCTTGGAAAGAAACAAAATTTGTAATACCCTGCACTAATGTCACATATTGAAGTCATACAAGTGTTGTGTCTTATAGTTATACTGGTAGGGCTCGTTTCAGTAGGTAATGAGGTCTACAATGTGATGGACATGTGGTCTGACCAGCCACTTGGATACAGCCGAATGCTGTGATGGGTTTTATCAGCTGCCATCTCCACAAGCAGAAATGTAATTTGGCAGGGAAGTGCCTTAGGTGTAGCTGGGAGGAATGCCACGAATCTCCCAAATCCCACGTAGGAGCCTCTTAGGGCAGATCTGATGAGTGTAGGTGAACTACTGGGGGTCTTTGTGATCCCCAAAGGGTTAATTGTCAGATCTACCCTCCTGGGAATACCCTCCATGTGGCAACCATGAGGTAAGGTGTTTACTGCTCATCTCTCATCTAGATATTAATAAGCTAACTTTTGGGGACAATCAGGCTTTATCTCCTCCCAGGTGCCGAGGTCATTTTGCTTCTTTCTGTGTTGAGTCACTTCCTTTGACCATTGGCCTCTGAGCTATCACTTGGTAATACATTTAAAAAACAAAGGTAGTTAAAAATTATCTACTTAATGTTTGCTGCTTAGACGATATATAAATATTGAGTGATGAACCACTGTCCAAAGGGCACCACTGTGGCATTAGCAGAAATTACTTGGTCAGCGGAAACAAGTTTAAGAATAAAAACGTGTATTGATGATTATTACTTACTTACTTGTGGCCATCTGGTATTATGGTGGTGTTGGTAGTCCTCCATGTCTCTGCTCCAATTGGTGATTATGGTGGTGTTGGTAGTCCTCCATGTCTCTGCTCCAATTGGTGATTATGGTGGTGTTGGTAGTCCTCCATGTCTCTTCTCCAATTGGTGATTATGGTGGTGTTGGTAGTCCTTCATGTTTCTGCTCCAATTGGTGATTATGGTGGTGTTGGTGGTCCTCCACGTCTCTGCTCCAATTGGTGATTATGGTGGTGTTGGTGGTCCTCCACGTGTCTGCTCCAGTTGGTGATCATGGTGGTGTTGGTAGTCCTCCATGTCTCTGCTCCAATTGGTGATTATGGTGATGTTGGTTGTCTTCCACGTCTCTGCTCCAGTTGGTGATTATGGTGGTGTTGGTAGTCCTCAACGTCTCTGCTCCAATTGGTGACTATGGTGGTGTTGGTGGTCCTCCATGTCTCTGCTCCAATTGGTGATTATGGTGGTGTTGGTTGTCCTCCATGTCTCTGCTCCAATTGGTGATTATGGTGGTGTTGGTGGTCCTACACATCTCTGCTCCAATTGGTGATTATGGTGGTGTTAGTGGTCCTCCATGTCTCTGCTCCAGTTGGTGATTATGGTGGTGTTGGTGGTCCTCCACTTCTCTGCTCCAATTGGTGATTATGGTGGTGTTGGTTGTCCTTCACGTCTCTGCTCCAATTGGTGATTATGGTGGTGTTGGTAGTCCTGCACGTCTCTGCTCCAATTGGTGATTATGGTGGTGTTGGTGGTCCTCCACGTCTCTGCTCCAATTGGTGATTATGGTGGTGTTGATGGTCCTCCATGTCTCTGCTCCAATTGGTGATTATGGTGGTGTTGGTGGTCCTCCACGTCTCTGCTCCAATTGGTGATTATGGTGGTGTTGGTAGTCCTCCACGTCTCTGCTCCAATTGGTGATTATGGTGGTGTTGGTAGTCCTTCACGTCTCTGCTCCAATTGGTGATTATGGTGGTGTTGGTAGTTCTCCACGTCTCTGCTCCAATTGGTGATTATGGTGGTGTTGGTTGTCCTCCACGTCTCTGCTCCAATTGGTGATTATGGTGGTGTTGGTAGTCCTCCACGTCTCTGCTCCAATTGGTGATTATGGTGGTGTTGGTAGTCCTCCACGTCTCTGCTCCAATTGGTGATTATGGTGGTGTTGGTAGTCCTCCACGTCTCTGCTCCAATTGGTGATTATGGTGGTGTTGGTAGTCCTTCACGTCTCTGCTCCAATTGGTGATTATGGTGGTGTTGGTAGTTCTCCACGTCTCTGCTCCAATTGGTGATTATGGTGGTGTTGGTTGTCCTCCACGTCTCTGCTCCAATTGGTGATTATTGCTGCACTTGATTTGTTGCTTCATCAATGGATGTAAGCTAGCTCATGAATATTATTGTGGAGGAATTGATTTTGTGTATTGATATATATATATATATATATATATATAAAAGAGATCATCATTGTCATGAAATTACAACAGGTTATACACTTACTGCATAACTTCTTCACTGTGTAGGTTCTTTTTGTTTCAGGCATAGACAGAGGAAGAGAACAGTGGGTTTTAGTGTCCCTTCTAAAACTGAAAGACAGACAAAGTGGGATGAATGATGTTGCCCAAGTTTCGAAAGAGCAGCAGGTCTTGTTGATTGTCATTCTGACACCCTTCCACCCAACTATCACGCCTCACCTTAACTGGAGCATCTTTTCTGGATAATTTCTTGACATAATTTCTGTTGAAAAAAATCTGGTTAGTTTTAGGTGCAGTAAATACCGTGGTGGACAGTGGTGGTGTGTTGAAATATGTATACTTATATTTGAAATCAGTCGCCCCTCTCCAGTAGGAACTTCTGAGCAAGACCAGTAGAAGTCAAGATTACATGATACTCCCTGTAAGTGTAAGCAGGCAAACATTGGTTTACATTAAATGCACTTACTGGGTATGTAGAACTGGTGTATGAAGCAAGGGCATTCTAATGTGCTTTACATGTGAAACAAGCAATGTTTTGTGAATGGACAATCATTTGTAGTAAATCTTATAAGCTCTTAATGTGCCTCGGAAACAAAAGAGGCACATAGTAGCAGTTCTGAACTCGTGCATGGTTCTTTTGCTACAGGGCATTGTTGTTCACAGGACAAGTTTTGACACAATGAAAAGTGGTTAAGTTCTCCGAAATCAGTACACGGGTCTAAAGTATGGGTGGCCATTGTTTGGATGATTTGGTTCCGTTGGTTCTGTGCACCACTCAGCACTGTAATCCAAAGTCATAACTTGGATCATCACCTTTATGCAGATGACACACAGATCTACATTTCCTTGGCCACGCCCGATACAAGTCACTCTCTAAACTGACTCAACGATTGTCTCCAAGATGTTTTCTCATGGATGACTGATAGCAAATTAAAGTTAAATGCAGACAAAACTGAATTCCTTATCATTGGTACTCCAATGCAGCGAGGTAAACTTAATGACTTTTTTCCAACATGCATCCTGAGTCAAAATATCACACCAGCAGCATCAGTACGGAACCTAGGAGTGACCTTTGATTGCGACTTCAATTTCAGACAACACATATCCCAAACGTGCCGTTGCTGTTTTTATCATATCCGTGATCTTCGCCGCATTCGCCGACATATGTCGCTTTCTGTCGCTAAGACTATCGCAACAGCTCTTGTTAGCAGCAGATTAGATTATTGCAATTCCCTACTTCATAATATTGCTATCAAGGATATTGCAAAACTACAACGTGTCCAACATCGTTTAGCAAGGGTAGTCACACAATCTCCTTGATTCTCCCGCTCAGTGCCACTTCTAAAATCACTGCATTGGCTCCCTGTGCGATATCATATTATGTTTAAGGTCTGCACAATCACATACCAAGCATCGAAACAACCTAGTTATTTACACTCAATGCTCACACCAGCTAGACAAGCCAGACAACTTCGGTCATCTAGTTCGAAGTTGCTATCTGTTCCTAGAGTTAAGACAAAGGCTGGAACTCGAGCTTTTTCAGTTGCCGCGCCAACTATATGGAATTCGCTTCCCGTTAATGTTAAATCAGCAGAAAATATTGTTACATTTCGTCGTCACCTCAAAACCTATCTTTTCAATATCACCTATCCTCCCTAGCTTCCTAGCACATCCATCCATTTGTTGAAGACTTTCGCCTATCACACAAGTACGATAATGCTTAATCCTTTGGTTTTGGTGTGCCACTGAGCTCGGATTGTCTGAGGATATTGGCGCATAAGAAGTTATTTATTATTATTATTATTATATGACTGTAACCAAAAGTTGGTGGACCCTTATTGATTATTTCCAAATGTAATAGGATCACTATACAATTTTCAGAACTAGAATTGCAGTCAGTTTAACAGAATGTTTGCTGTGTTAACTCGGCCTGTGTCGGCAATACTGCCAATAACGCTTGTTTTGAAACTGATATTTTGTTTACTATTTGAACATGTGCTGGGTCCAAACTTTCAAATTGTGACCATTGTTTCGGGCTTACTAAACACAATTTGGTAGGCAGTATACCTCTAGCGTAATTATTATAGTCTTAAGAACATTATATTAATTAATAACTAAAAACTAGGAACAAAACTAGCAACAGGCTGCCGCCATTTAAAGCAACCATCTCTATTCCAATATCTGGTATCACCATCTTGAGGCGGGTGATAATAGAGGATTTGCTGAATTAGTTGTAACTTGTCCCACTTGCTGTCATCACTGGTCGTGATTTTTGCAACTAATCGTGTCTGTCAACCATCACAGGGCAGTTCCAGTAACTTGCAGTTAGCCCCATTTGCCTCCGATATATATAGATCTGTGTGTCGGTTTCATGGCAAGGCTCAGAGTGCAGCATTTACAGTTTGCCACTTTACATACAGTATAGTATGGCTGTGCTAATGCGATATGTCCTTAGAGGTCACATTACGACAGGGAAAGAAGCTGGCTTGTCCTTATGATCTATGACTGGCAATTTGACAATGCACCAGTTAAGTAAGTAGAATTTTGGCCAGTCATCTTAGCTTACCTACGCTAGGTCTATATGCTCAGCAGTAGGGCCTGCCTTGTCTAGCCAATCAATGGGCATGTGTGTCTGGCAGGAATGCAATTGATTGGTGGTGTTGACACTGGTGCCATGTGATACATTGATTATAACCAGCTTGCGTTGAGTTTGCTCTGTGCTGGGGCATTGGCACTAGATGGGGTAAGTCCTCAGTCTCCTGTACAGTGTGACAGCTGTGCCTTGTGCCTGTTGTGTGTGCCTGGTACTAACATCATCCCATGTTCACATACATGTGAAAACCATAAAAAAAATTGTGTGGTTTTTAGTTTTTCTATTAAGTGTAGGATTAGCTTCCCAAGGAATATTGCAAGTGCAATGTGGGTGGCTCCTATGATAGCGGCCACTTTTTTTGTGTTAGTAGCATTCTCCAGTCCTACAGGAAATGTTGACTTTTTCCTTCGTATTTTGCTAAATGTTTTATTTGCTGATCATTTAATGATTGTTTTTACTGTTTTCAATATTTTTATTTATCTTGTATTTCAATAAGAAATTACCTTATGGTCAATGTAAGTAATTTAGCATTTACTGTTGAGACAAACAACTTTTTTCTGTTTTCTTTAAAATCTTGCATGTTAATTTTGAATCACATTTTGTTGAATCTGTTGAGATCATGGCGTGTTCTGTTACATGTGAAGCCACACACTCTGTGCAGTTGTTTCTTGTCTGGTCTGAGACTGGCTTGAGCGGAACCTAGAAACGTGATGGATGAGAACCCATTGGCTAGGCTGATGCCGGCTTTACCATGACAAGTCAGGAGTAGACTGCAAGGGCAGATGGATTTTTTGTGTTCAACACAGACATTCTCCAGAGGGTGCACATCTGCAGTGCTCTGGATACTCTCCTCTTTGTCCCCAAAATCTGGGGTGGGGCTGGCCTGGATACGGGCCCTAGATTTATGTTTTCCTTCTCTCTGTCTCTGGTCCCTTTCACAGGGACCTCCACCTCCATGTCTCTTTTTCCAATCCTAGACCAGGGAATCGGTTTGATTTGTCATAATCGATTATCAATTTAGCCAAACCAGTCGATGATTGATTGTAATTATAGGTGGCCATTGTAAGAAAGGTTTGACCACTAGGTGGCAGTAACAGTGCAACCCATCGATGGTAGTTGACGTAAGCATACAACAAGTTAGACAAAAATGTATGCACCTGTTCATAATAAAGACCCCAGGAAATTTATTGAATATTATTGTAGTCTATGCATTTATTGCGTTACGACTTCCCACAACTTGAGGTTTCTGAACATGCCATAAACGTGGTGTCAGTGGCATCTTTTTTATGAAACCAAAATGGATTTTGTTAATTCGGTAATTGCGCAAATTAATTTTTTTAATTTTTTTATATATATACGAAATGATCATCGATCACACAAAATTGTAATCACTTAATTGATTGGAAACATGATTCAACCAATCATTGACAAGATCAGGAACACTACCCAATCCTGCTAAGTCTGTCTTCATACTTGAGCCTAGTCATACTGTTCCTTTAACCTGCTCATCCCCTGTCAATATTTGGCTGTTCATCAGTGTTCTTTTATAAATTATTTACACATCACAGAAGCTTGTTTCTGATGGCATCCTGATAACTAGGTTTTGAATGCTGCTTCATATTTGCAGTTGTTTGAGGTGTGGAAGGGAACTATTCAGATAGAATAGACTGATTGTAGTGCCATTGGTGTTGTAGTAATAATGATTGCATCATTCTGACAGTAGGGGGACTCATAGATGGTGACTCGGTGACACTGACTTTATGTGTGACTATTAGTGACAGAATTGGTGACATATTGTGGATGACTTGACATCTCTCATAGTGTTACAGTATTGATGATATCAATACTGACACAACATTCATGACTCAATTGCCAAATTTGATCTCTTTCCATGACATGGATTTTTATAAATATATATAGCCACAAACCTCGGAAAGCCAACAGGACTTGTGGCAGTTGTGGTCTTGATAGAAGATTCACAGTGCCAGTTATGTGATTCTTTGCCTCTGGCATATAAAGCACTGCACTGAGCCAGTGTTGTGCATGTGTTCCACATAGAGTTGGATTCTTATACAATGTTGTCTGTCAGCTTGGGAGGGGATGTCAGGCCCTGGTACACATAGAGCACTACTGTATACAACACTAGAAGCACAGCTGACCTATTTCTTGCTGTCTGTTTACTTCTGTTGACTCAGTAGAGTTGGCTGTGAAATGACACAGGTTCAGTGCTCTTAGCAACCAGCCAATACTACTGGAGTACTTTGTCATCTTCTAGTTCCATTGCGGCCCATGCCTTATGTTGTTTGTAACTGTGTAGTGTGCCTTAGAGTAGTGCTAAGCTGGGTGAATGTGTACCATACAGATGTGGAGACCAAGCCTCTGAGTTCACAACACGTTTATTACCTGTGTTGCATCCTTTATTATCCATTGCCTGGCAGCATCAGTGCCAGGTGGGAGGATCCTTCAGGTTTTAGGGTCTCATCTGAAAGATACTTTCAACTTCCTTCCTGTGTGTCTGGTGCTAAGTGAGTTGGCAAATTGTGTCTGTGTTGATGGAATGTGATCCCAATATTTCATGTGTTGAGATGGCAAGCCTCCTGCACAGTAAATGGATTGCAACCCTCTTGTACAGCACATAGATCGCAACCCTCTTGTACAGCACATAGATCGCAACCCTCTTGTACAGCACATAGATCGCAACCCTCTTGTACAGCACATAGATCGCAACCCTCTTGCACAGCACGTAGATGGAATGCCTTCTGAAGCACATAGATGACAAGCCATCTACAGTACTGAGACAATAGGCCTTCTGCAGCACATATTTGACAAACCTTCTGAAGCACAGATGGTAAGCCATCTACAGTACTGAGACAATAGGCCTCCTGCAGCACATATTTGACAAACCTTCTGAAGCACAGATGGTAAGCCATCTACAGTACTGAGACAATAGGCATCTTGCAGCACATATTTGACAAACCTTCTGAAGCACAGATGGTAAGCCATCTACAGTACTGAGACAATAGGCATCCTGCAGCACATATTTGACAAACCTTCTGAAGCACAGATGGTAAGCCATCTACAGTACTGAGACAATAGGCCTCCTGCAGCACATATTTGACAAACCTTCTGAAGCACAGATGGTAAGCCATCTACAGTACTGAGACAATAGGCCTCCTGCAGCACATATTTGACAAACCTTCTGAAGCACAGATGGTAAGCCATCTACAGTACTGAGACAATAGGCATCCTGCAGCACATATTTGACAAACCTTCTGAAGCACAGATGGTAAGCCATCTACAGTACTGAGACAATAGGCCTCCTGCAGCACATATTTGACAAACCTTCTGAAGCACAGATGGTAAGCCATCTACAGTACTGAGACAATAGGCCTCCTGCAGCACATATTTGACAAACCTTCTGAAGCACAGATGGTAAGCCATCTACAGTACTGAGACAATAGGCATCCTGCAGCACATATTTGACAAACCTTCTGAAGCACAGATGGTAAGCCATCTACAGTACTGAGGACAATAGGCCTCCTGCAGCACATATTTGACAAACCTTCTGAAGCACAGATGGTAAGCCATCTACAGTACTGAGACAATAGGCCTCCTGCAGCACATATTTGACAAACCTTCTGAAGCACAGATGGTAAGCCATCTACAGTACTGAGACAATAGGCCTCCTGCAGCACATATTTGACAAACCTTCTGAAGCACAGATGGTAAGCCATCTACAGTACTGAGACAATAGGCATCCTGCAGCACATATTTGACAAACCTTCTGAAGCACAGATGGTAAGCCATCTACAGTACTGAGACAATAGGCCTCCTGCAGCACATATTTGACAAACCTTCTGAAGCACAGATGGTAAGCCATCTACAGTACTGAGACAATAGGCATCCTGCAGCACATATTTGACAAACCTTCTGAAGCACAGATGGTAAGCCATCTACAGTACTGAGACAATAGGCATCCTGCAGCACATATTTGACAAACCTTCTGAAGCACAGATGGTAAGCCATCTACAGTACTGAGACAATAGGCCTCCTGCAGCACATATTTGACAAACCTTCTGAAGCACAGATGGTAAGCCATCTACAGTACTGAGACAATAGGCCTTGCAGCACATATTTGACAAACCTTCTGAAGCACAGATGGTAAGCCATCTACAGTACTGAGACAATAGGCCTCCTGCAGCACATATTTGACAAACCTTCTGAAGCACAGATGGTAAGCCATCTACAGTACTGAGACAATAGGCCTCCTGCAGCACATATTTGACAAACCTTCTGAAGCACAGATGGTAAGCCATCTACAGTACTGAGACAATAGGCATCCTGCAGCACATATTTGACAAACCTTCTGAAGCACAGATGGTAAGCCATCTACAGTACTGAGACAATAGGCATCTTGCAGCACATATTTGACAAACCTTCTGCAGCACATAGATGGTAAGCCGCTTGCTGTACAATAGTTTCATCAATTTCTGATAACAACAGACTAATCCGTGCATTTTAACCTTTTTACAAAATTACTCCATAATTGATTTAATATGTGTAAACAATATTTAAGGGATTTGACTGAATTTGCAAAACATTTTAATGATAATCATGTTCGTGATTTTTGACTCGATAAATCGTAGGGTCAAACATCATGACCGTATACCATCAGTAAAACTGTCAGAAACCCCAAGACACAGCGAAATATCGAGAGAAATAACATGGCAAGATTTATATTACACACGCTGAGGTTCTATTGATAATGCGCCTTCAATTTAGTTACATTTGCAAGGTCATGACGATTGTCACAATTGTCACTATTGTGATTTATGCAAAAAATGTTGACGGACTAATAATAATAATAATAAGATAACTTCTATTGCGCCTAAATCCTTGGAAACCAAGCTCAGGGGCGCATCAAAACAAAAGGATTGGTCAATCTCAAAATCCATAAGTAGTATTCCAGTTGGCAACAGATGGGTCAAGGCGCTAGGGAGCTACGGTGGATAAGCAAGGTTGTAAAGATAAGTTTTTAAATGACGACGGAATTTTGTAATATTTTCAACTGATCTAACATTAAGAGGGAGCGGAGCATATTCCAAAGAGTTGGTGCAGCAACAGAAAAAGCCCTAGTTCCAATGTTAGTGTTGACTCTAGGAACACTTTTTGTAGGTCAGAACTAGATGATCGAAGCTGGATAGGTTTTCTGACAGGAGTGAGCAATGAATGCAAATAAGATGGTTACGGTCGTGATTTATTGACTGAAAATAATTTCCTCTTGTTTTGGATGGTATAAAATACGGGAGTATGCCACAAAATAGTTGGAAATGTACTGAATTGTTTTCACACCTATCGGAGAGTATCGTACAAGGCAAAACGCTGGTTGTAATAAAGCAATATTTAATTGGTACTAATATTATGCTATGACTGCCATTGACGGAATACATCACGACTGTGACACACAATTTCTAGACTGCGTTTTCAAAAAGATACGTTTTCCGTCATAAAACAAAGAACAAAACACATACTCATGAGTATGTATTTTATTTATTTACATCACTGCATGCAAAACGAAACACTTTTTTAATGCTTTGATAGAACATTCAAAATTGGCATGTTTTTATGTCACACTTTCAAATGTTCTTAAAAGCCGCATTTTCGTCAATGTTCGATGAAAAAATACAACCCAGTAGCAAGTTCTGGTCAGTAATTAATTATTGAGGTATCGTTTTCAGGGTGGTTCACCATGGTAACATCTTGAATTCCATAATGGAGTCACCTCCAAGGAATACTTGATCGTGATCAGAACGAAGTGCGGTAGAAAGAAACTGCCTTAAAATACTGCAACCAGTTTTTTAAATCAGTTAGTAACAGTAATGAATGCAAATAATGCAAATCAGTACTTATGTTTGCTGCAATCTGCTTATAATCCTGGTCGAGCCTTCTTTCAGATAAGGCATGATGGAAATACCCTTCAACGTATTGCTAACCCCAAAATTGTATCCGTTTTCTCCAGTTTGATGTGATGTTATAAATAATGATCTCCTGAAGTCTGTGGGCAGTTGTGGTGGCTGGCACAGACCTATGTCAGTGCAAGGAAGGGGTGTAAACACATGCTTCATAGCCACAACATATCCATATCCTACAGACAAATCTTGATGCAGCTGGTTTGATTTTGTCTGAAGAGTCTCATATCTGCAGCATCCATCTTCTGTACTTCTCTCAGAGTGCATTTCTCTCAAATATTTAAAACCCAAGACATCCTATTTCTGATAATCGGGCCTGGTGGTTATTTGTGGTGGACAGATAGAATGGGGGTACGGGGTACAGGGGTATGGGGGTCTAGTGGTCACTTAGAGCACTGTCGATTAAGAGGACCGTGGTTTGAATCCACCTCTGCCATTTATGAAACATGAGCAATTTTGTTCACACCTCACTGCCAGTGTCCTTTGGAAGAGAAACTAAAAACAGTTGGTCCCTTCTAGTTGACATCTATGCCACGGAAAGAGAAATATCTCAGACAGGGGGTAAGCTGTCAGAGTCATAGCCTCAGGGAGTGGTGGTCTAAGTCACTGGTTGTGGCTCCCACTGGCGGCCAGAGTTGCTTCCCCATTGGTATATGAGAAGCGCCGAGCAGGCAGTGTGTCTGACAGCAATCTAAGCACGGATGCCAAAAAGGTCTATAGCAGCATAGATCTAGGTTTAGAGAGGTTTGTGGCATTATTGAACTCCAAGCCATTCACCTGCTAGTCAATAGTCTATGAGGAGTGTTTTCAGCCATTCCTGAGAAAAACAACACTACTAGATAATAACAAAGCACCACAACATATCAGATTATACAGCGTTCATGCGTCTGGCTAGGCGTGGTTTGTTGGAAACCAGTCAATACTTGCACACACTGCAAACAATTGGTTGGTGTAGAAATCGTCTGCTTGGCCCCCTAGGGGGAGCTTTTGTGCAAGGTTTGTGTTGCCAGCGGTGCCACAGGTCGATCATCTTGCCCATATCATGTGACATCCCCAAAGCCTCGCTTCAGATTTTGTATATCTTCCTCTGGGCCGAATAATCGCAAATCTAATCATCTGCCAACATGGAATTGAAAAAGTGATAATTTGCACACAAACATTTTCACATGTATGGACAGATATTTGTTTTACTTCTGGTTTTGTGTCATACAAATAAAGGGCAAGTGAAGTCAACACCATACCCCTCATGAAGGGATTTTTGTACACTGAGATAAATAATTTTGAACAGGGAAATGGACATATTTGAGGACTAAAATGGTTATGCTGGTGAGAGAATTGGTTTCTGGTGACTGTCTGATAGTCTGTAGGTAGGTTGATAATAAAATAATAATTTTTGCACATTAAAAATGGCAATTGTACACTCTTTACGATATAGTTATTTCATTTCCATAATAATACGGCTGACATCAACATTGTTTAAAATATTTCTGATTTCTAACATTTTGGGTAAAACATTCATATTTGTTTGATAATACGTTTTTGTTGGATACATCAGCATGCCACATATGACATGGATTGTATAACATTCGCTTAGGAGATGACGGTAATTTGCACTACAGTTTGATAGAAGGATCCCCTGGGTTGATTTTCTCTAGACAAAATTGCAGGATTTGATGAAAACTATACAGCAGGTATCATATATTGTGATCAAGAGTGAATTCTTCTATTGTATGTATATATATATATATATAGGACAAAATGTAAAAGTTGTTAAAATGATTGACCTTGGAAAAACATTGTCTGTCCCCATATATCAATTGAAGACGTTTGCGTGAAAGGAAATATTTGTTGTCAGCGAAGTGAAGGGTTTAGCAGGACCATTGCAGAGAATGATGAAATGGCCAACCTGCTAGGGTAGGACTTATCCGTCTAAATTGGGATTACCTGTCTAGACTAGCCACGAGACCATCACTTCAGCTATGGGACCGGGCAGGAGTGAGAGGCAGTGAGAAACAGAGTGCTCCTTTTGTGACGCTGTATCGGATAAATCTGAAAGAAATCTCACTCCTCGGGTATGAGCCTGTAATGTATCACACCGATAGTGTGAATCTGGTTCAACGTTTATCGTTTATTTAAGTGTGAAGATGTTTTTAGTATAGACATTCCCTGCTTTATTTGAATGTACTATGTGTTCATTTTATTCATAATTGAAGCATAATAGTTTTCTGTTTGTTGAGAAATATGGGATACTGTTACTCTTTAAGTTTAATCGTCTGGGGTTAATTGTTTTTCTTGTGCTGTGCAAATGGAGATTGTTATAACGAATTCACAGCAGGCAAATGTCTTAGATCAGGAGAGGAGTAGTGACTAGTGTGCATTTTAGATTACTACATCGATGTGTGTATCAGATAACAGAGCAGCCACTTTAAGTTCTGCTTAGATTTGCCACGAAAATGAAATTCGTGTTGGCATGATACAGGCAGCAGCATCTGGGCGTCTGATTGGTATGGAGACGGACAGAGATACAGCATCTTTCTTACTGCGTTAGCAGCTGTTTCATTATGTAGGAAACGTGATATAAACTTCTGGCATTTTTACTGGCATGTGTATGTGCATGTGTGCGTGTATGTGTGTACTTATAGGACCGTGAGTACATCTGTGTCCCATTATTGAAATGGCTACTCTTCTGCATTTGTTTTATTGAGACGCAGCCGTGTTGATGTCTTTTACAGAGTTATGTACATGGTAGAAATTGGGTTGAGTAGTATTGATGTATAGAATGCCTTCGGGGAGTCATAGCAGCATGGTTTGTGCAGCTGACTATATCGGGGCTGATTGTCTGCACTGATCACATTGTGTGTTACTCAAGTCATATTTCTTAGTTCGCTCGTCCATGCGTCCCGTTTGGAGCGCAGTGGTACAGTGGCTAGAGTTTCAGACTCGACCGAGAGAACCCAGTTTTGAATCCTGTGCTGCGGTGTCGAACCTTCTGCAAGTTCGTTCACTCTATGTTGCTCCAACTCACTCAGCTGTATGAATGAGTACCTAGCAATAGACAGTGGTGGATATTTGTGTATGGATAGTCTTTGTGCATTAATTGCAGCGTAGCTGAATGGTTCCCAGAGAAGTTGGGATGGTGTTTAATTGAACAGGTCTGCCAGGGAGTAAAGTGTGAAGCGCTTTGAGCAGTCCCAAAGACTGGATACTGAGCTATAAGAACTTACCTTTCACCTTCACACACTTGGTCAACAGCGAAGGCAACTGTGGCACAGGTTGGGTTCAAGCAGGTATCTGAACTCTGTTGTCTTGGCAGTGATATAGTTGTGTGGGTCGGCCAGGTTTTGCAGGAAGTGCATTATGAGTGCAAAGATTCTGATCAGCAGAAGCCGTAATTGTCATATCTTGATTGGCTGTAAACCTTTTGTTTAGAAGAGTTTGGTTTGATCAAGCATAATGTGGTTCCTTTGTGTAGTTTGTTTGACATTTTTGTGAGAAATCAACAGCCACAGGGTATGAATCCATCGCAATATGCACATACACATATTCACTTTATCTAATGGCTCAGCATGTTTGTAGAGTGTTCATATGTATGGAAATAGGTAAGTTGAAATTTTGGACTATCCAATCTTGTAATTCTTAGTTTTTGTGAAATTATATTTATTCATGACAGTAACAAGTCAGGTTTGGTAATTGATGAATCTGCTACATCACAGTTTGTCTACATCACTGTTTGTCTACATCACAGTTTGTCTACATCACTGTTTGTTTACATCACTGTTTGTCTACATCACTGTTTGTCTACATCACAGTTTGTCTACATCACTGTTTGTCTACATCACTGTTTGTCTACATCACAGTTTGTCTACATCACTGTTTGTCTACATCACTGTGTGTCTACGTCACTGTTTGTCTACGTCACTGTTTGTCTACGTCACTGTTTGTCTACGTCACTGTTTGTCTACGTCACTGTTAGTCTACGTCACTGTTAGTCTACGTCACTGTTAGTCTGTGTCACGGTTTGTCTACGTCACGGTTTGTCTTCGTCACTGTTTGTCTACGTCACTGTTTGTCTACGTCACTGTTTGTCTACGTCACGGTTTGTCTACGTCACTGTTTGTCTACGTCACTGTTTGTCTACGTCACTGTTAGTCTACGTCACTGTTTGTCTACGTCACTGTTTGTCTACGTCACTGTTTGTCTACGTCACTGTTAGTCTACGTCACTGTTAGTCTACGTCACTGTTTGTCTACGTCATTGTTTGTCTACGTCACTGTCTACGTCACTGTCTACGTCACGGTTTGTCTACGTCACGGTTGGTCTACGTCACTGTTTGTCTACGTCACTGTTTGTCTACGTCACGGTTTGTCTACGTCACGGTTTGTCTACATCACGGTTTGTCTACATCACGTTTTGTCTATATCACTGTTTGTCTGCACCACGGTTTGGCTACACCACGGTTTGTGACGTGCAAGTGACGTCCATCAAGCTTTGCCTTTGCCAGCAATGTTGAAAACCGTTATAATATACATGAATTACATTACTATTGCTCTATGACATTTCATATACACTAAATATATTCCCGCTCACATTTGTCACTTTAACAACGTTGCCTTATGTTTTTATCGTAAAGAAAAACGTTTGGGGCCAGAATTTCTACAAAATATTCAGTGGAACGTTTAAACACTTCGCATGTTAGACATTCATTTTTTGATGGCTTGATGGAGTTTTTACAAGGCACTAGGTCATGTGATAGATAGGTCAATTATTGTCAGATATTTGCAGTGTGTTTTTATACATGTTATATGGTAGTGAACATTTCTTAGGACTGCAACCTTGTTATACTAAGTTAATGTTACATTATTTATTCATGATACTAACAAGTTTCCAGGACTGTTACACTTAACTGTACATACTTCATCCTCACTGTTGAAGCCGTGCCAACACTTCATGTTTTATCATCTTTTTTGCAGGAACACGCATATTTGCATGAATTAGAGTTAATGGTATATTATTTATTCATCATATTAACAAGTTTCCAGGACTGTTACACTTAGCGGTACATACTTCATACACACTGTTGAAGCCGCGCCAATAGTTCATATGTTTTATCGTCGTTTTTTGCCGGAAAATGCATAGTTGCATAAAATAGAAATGTCAGAGGATGTGTGAGTAACAGCTACATAGTGTCTGCGTCAGCACCAGGCAGTAACAGCTACATAGTGTCTGCGTCAGCACCAGGCAGTAACAGCTACATAGTGTCTGCGTCAGCACCAGGCAGTAACAGCTACATAGTGTCTGCACCAGCACCAGGCAGTAACAGCTACATAGTGTCTGCGTCAGCACCAGGCAGTAACAGCTACATAGTGTCTGCGTCAGCACCAGGCAGTAACAGCTACATAGTGTCTGCGTCAGCACCAGGCAGTAACAGCTACATAGTGTCTGCTTCAGCACCAGGCAGTAACAGCTACATAGTGTCTGCGTCAGCACCAGGCAGTAACAGCTACATAGTGTCTGTGTCAGCACCAGGCAGTAACAGCTACGTAGTGTCTGCGTCAACACCAGGCAGTAACAGCTACATAGTGTCTGCGTCAGCACCAGGCAGTAACAGCTACGTAGTGTCTGCGTCAGCACCAGGCAGTAACAGCTACATAGTGTCTGCGTCAGCACCAGGCAGTAACAGCTACATAGTGTCTGCATCAGCACCAAGCAGTAACAGCTACATAGTGTCTGCATCAGCACCAGGCAGTAACAACTACATAGTGTCTGCGTCAGCACCAGGCAGTAACAGCTACATTGTGTCTGCGTCAGCACCAGGCAGTAACAGCTACATTGTGTCTGCGTCAGCACCAGGCAGTAACAGCTACATTGTGTCTGCGTCAGCACCAGGCAGTAACAGCTACATTGTGTCTGCGTCAGCACCAGGCAGTAACAGCTACATTGTGTCTGCGTCAGCACCAGGCAGTAACAGCTACATTGTGTCTGCGTCAGCACCAGGCAGTAACAGCTACATTGTGTCTGCGTCAGCACCAGGCAGTAACAGCTACATTGTGTCTGCGTCAGCACCAGGCAGTAACAGCTACATTGTGTCTGCGTCAGCACCAGGCAGTAACAGCTACATTGTGTCTGCGTCAGCACCAGGCAGTAACAGCTACATTGTGTCTGCGTCAGCACCAGGCAGTAACAGCTACATAGTGTCTGCGACAGCACCAGACAGTAACAGCTACACAATGTCTGCATCAGCACCAGGCAATAACAGCTACACAGTGTCTGCGTCAGCACCAGGCAGTAACAGCTACCCGGTGTCTGCATCAGCACCAGGTAGTAACAGCTACGTAGTGTCTGTGTCAGCACCAGGCAGTAACAGCTACGTAGTGTCTGCGTCAGCACCAGGCAGTAACAGCTACATAGTGTCTGCGTCAGCACCAGGCAGTAACAGCTACATAGTGTCTGCGTCAGCACCAGGCAGAAATGGTGTGCATTTAATCGCCACTTTATTCACAAAATAAAAACTTGCACATGTCCCTGCTACGTGTGGAAGACGTGGGCATGTGTTGATTGGTCTTGCTCTACAGCGATCTGTCATTCTGCATTAACAGCTGGTACATTATGTATGAAACATGATATAATTAAACTGATCTTGTTAAAATGTTTGTTTTTGCTAATGCAGCAACATATCTTGATCTCGCTGTTGCCTCAGTTCCATTTGCATTGAGCGTTGGCTGTACCCATACCCTGTTCTGTAACCTAAAACCCTGAAGTTTTACAGTCAACTTTATATTAAATCTTGTCCCCTGAATCTTTATGCTAAAGTGAACCATTACATCGACACATGCTATTTACAACCATAAACTCTAAATTGAAACTCCAATTCAGAAATCTTAATTCTAGCCCCTAACATTGAACAAGTAATCAAAAATCGTAACTTTGGCCTTGTGTGGTTAGGCTGTTATCACATCTGGCGTTAAACAACGTTGTCACATTTGGTGAGGATTCACGTAATCACAAGTGGCTTTTGTCAAACAGTTCTGACAGCTACTTCGTAGTAATAAAACACTGCAGGAATTGGCACAAATCAAATTTGGTGCAGTGCTATGCAACAGGGGGAGATGGAGGCAAAGGAAAGCTGTGTATTAATTGAACATTGGCGTCAGTTGAGTTCTTCCATATCCATCATGTGTATGAAATCCCCCTGCACCTGCTCAATCCTCTCCCATCCCCAGCGATTCACCTCAAATAGAAGCAATCATTAATTTGTTCTCAGTTTTGTCAGATGTTGTCTACCTGTTCTATCAATAGCATCCCGTATGCCAGTAAACAATCAATATAAACACAGTCATTTTTTCATGCAAAAAAACATTTTTTATGAGAATATTACCATTGCTAGTATACATATATTATATCAAACATACATCAATGTTCATGGTACTAAATATAAACTATATCATGTATGTTTTATGATTATTATAGTATTGTTATGATATGAATGTATGTGTATGACTTCATGTCTGCCATTTATGCTTTATGGGTCAAATTTACCTCAATATCAACTTCAACAATTTCCTACATGTGGCGAACAGGTGTTGGCTTATGTACATGGATTGTTGCAGCAGTGAAACTGTACAAAGTTAGTTAATTTTGCATCCAGACATGGTTCTTTAATACACAAAACCATCTTGCTACTAACTATACTTATAAATAAAACAATGAAGATTAAAAAACATTGTTTTCCTTCTTTAGCATCATGATCATTATCATTATTGTGTCAGATTAACATAATCTGACATTTAATGTTAGTATGCCTGTGCACAACTGTGTTATAGGAATCATGATCCAGTAAAACGTTTTTGAAATCACACTGTGTGTATGGAAGGAACAATTAAGATGTTGATGTCTTCCCTTTTTACTCATTTGGTCCGAAGGTCCAATGGTTTTATGCCATTACTCTGCGTCCACCGCCTGCCGTTAGCTGCCACATCTTAGAAACCGATTTGTATTTGATTGAATCTTTCTAACCCCCCAGGGCCCCCCAACCTGGTATAATTTCATATTTTGTCTATTTTTTCCAAAAACTTATGTAACTTTTTCTCTGATTTTGCATAGACATTTCATGTGGTACTGCCACAATGCACAAGAAATCTGTATTTGATTGAATCATTCTAACTTCTAAGGGCACCACCTCTTGCCTATTTTTTCAAGATGATGTATATTCATGAATCATGAGTGATGTATATTCATGAATCATGAGTGATGTATATTCATGAGCAGATTGATTGGCAGCTTGTGACTGCCTAGCCGACAAAACATGTGATGCTATGGTAATTCAGCGAATCAGAACAAAGCATTTCAGACACCTCACCCCGGCCATCCGGAGTTGTAGTAAACAACGAAATGGCGCACATCGTTGTGGAGAATTGTTCACTTTGAAACTTTACTTCGGATTATCTCAAGTTACCGCATCAGTATTTCGACAAAATGCCTGACAGTATTCATGATTAAGGTTATTATACTAGTTCAGATAGTTAGAACGACTTAGGATGCTTTTTTAGGTGAAAATTCAACAACTTGGCAACACAATGTTTGTCCGGGCGGCACTGTGGGTGTATGCCGATAACGAAAGCGGCTGTGATAGGCCTGCTAGAATCGGCCTATTTTTATATCGGAAAAATCATAAAAATTAAAGTTCTCAACGGATTTGATTAATTTTTACGTTATTTGGTATCTAACAAGTGTGACTACATTTGTCTCGCTGGACATAGGGCATACATCCACTCAATAATTATGTAGTAGCAGGATAAAAGGTTAATTTTTAGTCCTTTGAGCCAAAGGTCCAATGGACTTATGCCATCACTCCATTGTGCGCCATTAGCTGCCATATCTCAGAAACCGTTCAGCACTACCACTATGCACGAGAGATCTGTATTTGATTGAATCATTCTAATGCCCCCCCAGGTCTCCCAAACTGGTACTTTTTCACATTTTGCCTATTTTCTTAAAAACTGCGGTAATCTGCAGTAACTTTTTTATAATTTTGTATTGACATTCCATGTGGTAGTGCCACTATACACAAGAAATCTGTATTTGCTTCATTATTTTAAAACAACCTTTAACTGTGCTACAAGCGAGATTGTAGCTCACCTACTCTCCTGCAAGGTTTCTACAACCACTCAAAATCGGCCTAAATTGCAGAGTATTGGGATAAAATTCAACAATATTTTTAATAACACATAAACTAATAAAAACTAATAAATACAATCTTCACAAAACGAATATTTTATTTCCAGGTGTATCTTCACTGGCATGCATATAGTCTCCAATAAACATGTCAACATTTTACTTCCATCATAACCCTTAATGATCTGTAACTATGATTCACCAAAAAACATTTGATTAATAATTTAAAAATTACAAACTCACAATATAGTCCAAAGGACTTCAAGGCCTCTTGGCCCATTTAAAAAAATAACGGATGAAATGTGGAAATGAATATGAGATTGAACTAATATTTCTGTTTTGTTTATGTTAATCTTCTATTATGTTTGATTATTTTAATTTTTTGATTTTATTTTATAACTATGACTTACAAATGTTTTTACAATGTTCATATACGCCTGTGAAGAGACTGATCTCGGATATATATGTCCCTTTAAATATGTTAGTTATTAATAAATAATAATAACTGAATAAACATTTAAGTGAAAGATTAATCATGGGTTTCAGTAAGGGAGATCTCCTGTCTCCAGCACTGCAATTGATATATATATACAAAATGTGATGTTTAACCAGTACTAAGAGTGACCACTGTGTTGTTTCAGTGATTACCATGCCATGATGTGTGCCACGCCCACTCATGACTGCCAACAGTGGACGAGACGTTGACCAGACGATGTGCCGCACTGTCCAACAGGACTTGGCAAGTGCGACGCACTGATGGTCTCATAGCACCGACATGGATCAAGGGAACATGAACGGCAGTCACAACATATCGGCAATCAGTGCGGGCACTGTCAAGACGCCATTTTACGCTGGTGCGTTTGTGCCAAAACCATGCCACGAGAATGGCGTTACGCTCCCCGATGGTGACCACAGCACGGGGCCCGGTGGCAACCGGAACTCTCCCGTGAGGAGGGTCGATAAGGGTTTCGAGACATTTATGATGACGGGCGATATGATCATCCGGACGTCGCCGCATCATAAGAATGATTCGCCGGAGAAGCGGCTGAAGATCGCTGCCGACGGCGATGGCGTTGAAAACGCTGGCATTGAAACGCCACCTTCACCTAAGCGGTCAAGTAAGATTCCGAAACCGGTCGGGGGTTCACCAAAAACACCAAGAACACCGCCCCGTACTTTGCCAAAGAGTCACGTCACGGTGCCAATGACGGAAGGAGGGAGCGAAAATGAAGTGGTTCAACCAGAAGTCAATAGTTCACGTCCTGTTGTGTGCTGTGACCCAGTGGTTAACCCGGTAGTTGACCAGACATCAGAAGCAATAGCTGAGTCAGTTTCTACAAGTGAGGTTGAGACAGTGGTGACCAGGTCGGCTGTACAGCAGGTTCACATTACCAACGCACCTTCTGAGCATGTCCAGCTCATGCCGCGAGTACCTGTTGCTGAAATATGTTCTCCCGAAGTTGAGACAATGACGATGGTAGTGAAAGAAATGTCTCCCGTCCCACCAGAACAGACTAAACAGGTCGTGGAAAAAACCCCAGCTGAGCCCCCGCGTAGGGTCATGCCCTTAGAGAATGTGGGTATCTTAGGAGTACCTCGCTACCCAGACGTCCCCATCACCCTCGATATTCCCCCTGACGACATTTCTAGTGAAGACGAGAAGTATCGTCATGACGATCTCATCAACGTCGATGAACTTCCGCCCCCTCCCGACGAACTCCTGCAGGAATTGGGTGTCGCAGCGGTGCCACGTAGGAGAGAAATCACAAGTGATGATCATGTGTTTATCCACCAGAATTCAGCACCGCCCGTGAAGCACGACGCGGCTGGTGCTAAATCTCACCCTGGTGGCACAAGTGTGAAACGAAACAGTTCCGACTCAGAGGCGGACCGAATGCGTGACGGGGCGTCGTCTATCGATCACAGTCTTGCGTCGAGCATGAGTGCCGAGAAGCTGGTGCACTGTGCACGCACCAACCCGTCCCCAATAGGTGGTGTGCGCAACAGCAAGAGCCACGAGAACTATCTCGAGAGCAACATGAACGGTGGACTGACATTGGTGAGCATTGCCTTCGACGACAGTCTTGCATCATCAGTCGACGTGCTCCATTACGAGCAGTCGTCGGCCGGTTCCAAGGACAGCCTCCAGAGGGAGGACGAACTGCGGGCAGGGCAGTCTCGCAGTCTCGACAGCTCCCCCGAGAAGAAGTGTGAGTATTTACCTGGAGAGAAGATGCACACGTTTGTAATGTTGGACGAGCCCAGTGGGGCAGTTAAGAAACAGAGATCCGGGTCAGAGGGCGTGCGAATTGAACGCGCCCTATCGGAGGGGCGCACCAATGGAACGACCGAGCCGGGACGTCAGCAGGTGTCATCGCCCGTGGATGACCCCCAGCAGAGATGTGACATCATTCACACTGACCAATGCAATGATCCTAATCTTGCAAAGCAAAACACAAACTACAGTAACTCAAGCCGTGCGTACTCATCGCCACGGGAACCAACTGGTGCCATAACGGAGGATCGCAGTGATGCGGAACTCGCCCGCCACGATGAAGCCGTTGCCAAAAGTTATGAAGTGGCGGCGGCAAGTTCGCCGCGGCGAAGCCCATGCTCGTCGTCACCGTCAGATAGCGCCAGTGGGCCTCTGAGTGACATTCCAGTGAACTCGACAGTGTTGGTTGATGCGACTGACAGTGGTGATTGGGACGTTCACAGTGTGTACCATCAACCCGTGAAGGAGGTAGACAGACCATCGGCCGCCCGACTTGCCAAGAGACTCTACAACCTGGAAGGCTTCCAGCGTGTAGACGTCGCACGACATCTCTCCAAAAGGTACGTACTGCCATCATCTGTGGGTGTTGTCTCCATATTTCTGAATTGATATGGACCTAATTGATATAACCGAATCATGTTCTTGGTAACTGGTTTATTTTTAACATACCCAGCACATCCTTAGTCAGACTATACCACTAAACAGTCGACTTACCCATCCGTAGAACAATCTTGGGACTCTAGAACATTTTCAAGCATTCTGTTGACCTAAATATACATATTGTTTACTAATATTCATGCATGCACACAAACAAGCACACATGCACATTGCACACACTCATGCATACACGCACACGTGCGCACACACACACGCACGCACGCACACACACACACACGCACACACACACGCACACACACACACAAACTCCCCAGGATGTATTATGATATTACATATATAGTTGCCAGATGTTCTCAATTATGAATGCAACACTGACGTATCAGGTTTAGGTGACAACCATTTTTAGATATTATTTTATATTTCCCAATAAACATTTAAGCTATTCAGAAAACTATCATTTTATGAACCACAATTGCTCCCTGAGTCCCACCAGTTGAGAGCTATTTGTGACACCAAACTATGTTTGTTTGATCTGCAACTTGAGAAATAAATGTGCTCTTTCTATGTAAATAGTTGTGAAAGTTCCAAGTTATCAAATCTCTGTGTTTGTTTGAGATGAGATACACTATCCACTCCAATGTTTGCTCATATGGAAAGGTTTACACAAGTCATTATAAATCACAAAATGGGCATTTCCATGTAAACAGGGAAAAGGGTCTTAAAGTATTTTGTTTTAATTTCCAAAGAACAATATATTTTATGGTGGAAAATAACTTAAAGTTGTCGGAAAAAACCCCAATTTTTAATGTTTGCAAACTGCATTATGTGAAAGTGCACTACTCAAACATTATGAACAGAATTTGCAAAATTCACTCACCCAAGATATTAATAATTAGTTGCCTTTTTGCAGCCCTATTTTCTAATTCATTTTGGGTGTGACTAAGTGATATCATTTCATGAGGCCATAGTTTCATGTATTTTGAAAACAAAAATTGCAAGTCTATTCTGGTATTTTGGGGAAAGACTTCCACACTTGAGTGGTGAAATGAATGTAACGCGAGTCAGTTTATACCCAATTAAATAATATTAACACTGTCCATATCTAGTGTACACTGATTCTGATATTGGGTATTGGGCAGTGAATATGTGTAACGCGAGTCACTTGTAACGTGAGTCACAACAAATTTGGTAGCGTAACAGTAACATGAGTCACAAAGCTTTTGCGGCAGTTATGTATTGTGTCTTCTTTTTTCTATTAAAATAGTGGATGAGTTAGTTGCAAAGACGTCACATAGAGGCAGCATTAGTATTATATATCCCATAATCAGTCTTATTTACTGTTGGTTACATGCTCCCTCAAAAGCTATTTTGGGTCCGACATAATCCATCATCTATTCATGTACGTACAACCAAACCTCTTGGAAAATAGTATTGTTATACATTATAAGAAAATATATTATCTAAGACAACACTTATAATCAATAGAAAAATAATATTTATTGAAAAAAGACGCAAACTCAGTGTTTCACCTGGGTGAAACGATGGTTGAGATGGTAGGAGTGGGCAACACGAGCGCCACAGGCATGAAGCGTTGCTAGGGGGTCCGGGCCATGCACCCGCAGAGATTTTTTTAAAACTACTGTAGCTTAAATATGATGCATTCTGAGGTATGTTTAAACCTATACTCTTGAATATAGAGGGGAAGATAAACATGTTTACTACACCACTTGTAAAGGGTCCGGATTCGATACAAGTGCCGATTAGTGAATAGGATGCATGGTTTTTATTTAGGCTTCAAAAGGGTCCGACTAGTGACGTAGTGTCATTAGTCAGCACAGTTTTTACTCCCACCACCGTCATAAACCAGAAATTCAACATCAGCTACACCAGAATTCTGATTTATTGTGGGCGGATACTACAACAGTCAAATTGAGCGTAAAAGACATCTTAGTTCAGCTACCGTTTTCTTTGTGTTTTCTCTGAGTTCCACGTGTCTCCCAAACGCAGTCACTGACGTTTGGGTGCCATATTACATGAATGTCTAGATTGCTAGTATGTCGAAACTCCGCAAGGTGTCACCATTGGAGACACCTGGGATGCCGCGGGAATATTCCATGATTGAACAACTGACAAGTGATGTCATTCACGTTGTCCAATCGAGTTAATTCCAAGAGGTAAATCCTAAACAGCTCAGCAACATCTAAGCTAGGCACACACCGGCCGACTAACGCCGACTTGGGTTGCCAGTCGGTGCAAAAAGCATTCGGCGCTAAACGCCAATTAGTTCCGCCGACTAGTGCCGAATTCTGCCCGCACACACCAGCCAGCGCACACCAACCGACTCGCGCCGACTGTCGACGCTCGGTGTGATCCTTGTGGAAAACAAATCCACTATAAATACGCATGTTTACCCCTTTGGTGTTTATTCGAGATGGCGCCGTTGTCTGATAAAGATTTGATAATTTTATATGTAATGAGGAACGTTGCCAGTGACTACAGATTTAACAAAGTGTTTCGATACACCTACAATAAACACATGAAACATTTGTAAAAAGTAGGCCAAAACGGCTATCAGAAAAATGAAACTTGTTTTATATAGTAAGTCGGAGCTTCGCCGTCAGCCTTCACGACGATATGGCTTTGAGCATTTAGCATATCCTCCAGCAAAGAAACGCATAGCGTCGAGCTATGTTTTATATCAGTACGCAGAACGTTATATTTAGCCGTTTCAGTTAACAGTTATGTTGAAGTGTAATCAGTCGCACCCAACGAATTCCTCATAAAAATGTTCTACCGCTAGCGCCGCTTTGCGGATTTTTAAGGCTTAATGTATATACGCCTGGTAGCGGCACCATCAGAAGTAGCATTTTCACAAAACAAAATGGCGATTCCTGTCGGAAGTGGGAAACAAAGTCAGGTGGAAATTAGGTTTATTTATGGCGCCTGTTTTAAGAACAAGCGATAAAAAACGATGGTAATCAATGGCAATAGGATAAAAATAATCTACCACTTTCTGAAACGCTGGTTACCCGCCAGGTCAGTAAAATATGAAAGTAAAAAATAAAAATTTGTGGCCCGAATTGACTTGAAAACTCAAAAAAGACGCCGCCGGGCTTAGCCTTATATCGAGGCCTATCACATGATCGTGCTATTGTTTCTTATTGGCCAAGTTACCACCGACCATCGTTATGACAAAAAACCTGTACACATCAGCTGACTCATCATCGGATATGTGCCGACTTATCACTGGATACCTCCTTATCTAACGCAGACTGCCGATTAACGCCAACTGCCAATTCAACATTCGAATCGGCGTTAGTCGGCGCTTTAAGGCCGACCGTCGGGCATAAATTCGGCACACACCAACCAACGGTTTTTACGCTGACTAGTTGGTTGGTGTGTGCTGAAAATTGGCTGGTGTGTGCCTAGCATACGACGACTAAACAATGTCGCTACAAAAATCTGCAATTTTGCAGGAATATAGGTGACTTTTCGTGCCGCTCGCCGACGTTGAATATATTGAGAAATAAAAAAAAAATGGGCGCACGAAATAGCTACAAGGCGGCAATTTCGGCATATTTTGGACTAGGCGGCATAGAAAAAAGGTGAGGCGGCCTGCCTCACTTGTCATATACCAAGGGAAACACTGAAATTATTATATTAGTTTTCTTTGTGCCTAATACTAGATATATATATATATGCCAACATAAACTATAGTACATGTACTCAGTGCATGCCAGCCTGGTGCATATAGGTTTGTTTGCTATTCTTGGAATGTGTTTATGTGTTTAAATAAAAACTTACATAATAAAATACTGAATTATATGTTGCTAGCTAGTAATTATGGAAATGGATTAATGTGATGAACCACGTAACTGTACCTGGATTAATCAGTATCACAAAAACATTTTGGTGGTGAAAAGGGAAACTCTCCTAACTTTATTGATACTTTTTGTGTAACATTCATGTAGTTTATTTTAGCAATACCAAATGATAATAAAACGTACTAAGGCCATACAGTGCTGTGACCATCTTTGCTATATAAATCTGTAATTAATCACAAATGTACGGCTTCAGTACTTATTTGGATTTATAGATCTATGCAATATTATACATGGAGGTTAGTCTGTATAATTTAATTTGTTTCCAAGTGTTCTTGCAAAGGTAATTCATGATAAGGTCATCAGTTTTTATGGAAAAAGTGGGCTAGTGTTTTTCAATTATTGTGCATTACTCATCTCTTGATTTAAACCACTATGTTCAAGCTGGCATTACTTCCTGTGTGTAACATGAAACGGTTAATGCATATTTATGTCACCTTTCTCCATTACACTGTCTTCACAATACAAAACTTAATACAAAAAAAAAAGTCTGTTTCCTCGAGCGATTTCATGTAACACGAGTCACTGTAAGTGTAATGAGAGTCACTGTAACGTGAGTCATTGTAACTTGAGTCACGCTGATTACATAACATTTATGTATGTTATTGGTCAAATTAAAAATTTTTGTTTTTTTCAACCCTATTTATTTGTGATTCATTCAAGGATATTAATTGTTTTCTGTCATTTATACTTTGAGGAGAAATTTGACATGAATCAAGGTAGTGTGGTTTCCTTTTGCTGTAATGCAAGTCATGCTATAATTAGATGCAATTAAATCCTTATTAAGTAATCAAATTATTATTTGTTAATAGCATTTAATACACTGTGCCACTGGGTTCCTATTCATAGAAGATGTCATTTTGAAATGCATTATTATAGCACATATATATGTCAAAAAATAGTTTCTAAAATGGGCAAAACTGTAAGGTGAGTCAGAATATGCCCAAATGTATTGATTCACAAGTTGAGCACTAGGTTGCGTATGTGCCCTCAGGTCAAATCAGAAGAAACTGCCTAAGAAGCTGATGCAGTTTTGCACTGTTTCCCTTTGTATATATGACAACTGATATGGGGTACTTCCGTTTTTTCACCCACCTCGTCAAACATTTTCAGAAATTGTCAGTTTGTTGTTATATATCACCATAGTAATCACAATAAAACCACAACTGGCAATTAAAGTTCCAGATCAGTGTTGGTGTTGTAGGTTTTCAAACTGAGCCAACAACCAGTTGTTTATGCAAATGAAAGATATACCTTGTCTATGTCTATGTGAGAGCATGAAATATGTAGAACCAGGGTTGCACTCTAGACGGTCAAAACCAGGTTAAAACCCGGCCTAAACCTATTAATACTGTTGAAAAGCCTAACACTGACCCAACATACACCAAACATCTCCTAGCTTATATTTAGCTCATACTAATTTTATCTCATTCTTTCGCTGGATCTCGCTTTTTCCTTCAGTGATGCTGATATGGAATGGGAAAGATAGGAAGACTGAGGCATCTTGGATCTTCTAGTTCTGACTTTCTCATCTACTTGTTATTGTGAGAGTAAAAAAATGTTGGCTTTCTCAATTGCTATGCCGACTCTTTGGAATTCACTCCCTGTGAATTTTGCCAACAGCTTGTTTTGTTACGAAATGGGATATATATGACAGATTGCATTTATAACAGTTTTCTCTTTGACTTCATATTGAGTCACTTTATGCAATTTAATCACTTGTCTATCCCACGTTTAATGATACATTGAACCAGTGATGCATTGTGGTAGTCACTGTGACGATAGTGTGGTAGTCAGTGTGACGATAGTGTGGTAGTCAGTGTGACGATAGTGTGGTAGTCAGTGTGACGATAATGTGGTAGTCAGTGTGACGATAGTGTGGTAGTCAGTGTGACGATAGTGTGGTAGTCAGTGTGACGATAGTGTGGTAGTCAGTGTGACGATAATGTATATTGACAGTAAATTTAACTATTAAAATTATAATGATTGCTGACAAACAGATCAGTGGGGCTACTTGTACTTTTTCAAAATCGTTTTGTAATTGTTCTTATTTACCGACCAAACATGAAAGATCAATGACCATAGTGATAGTACTACGTTAGGGGAATCAACCACCTCCAACGCCGTGCAGTGGCACCACCCTAAGGTCCTACATTATGGTTTGGGACTGCTTTTTCTAGGTATTTGCTCGTCCATAATGCCTTTGCAATACTTTTGCAATAGTTGAAATTTGTTACTCTACTGTCACAATAGTAAAACTACCCCCAATAGCCACCCCTAGTTACACACGCAGACATGGTCTTACTTTGTTGCGTCGACACTATACATGTGAGCACTGTTTTTGATATCATTCTTTAGATACCAAAATACTAAGATAAAAGTTTTTCATGACTTACTTAGAAGTTAGACTTAGTTTCTCCTGTTCCTTTCGAGACATCGGGCAACGAGCTTTCTCCGTCTATTACAGTCTTTCACAATTTCTTTGGCCTCATTCCAGGTGATTGAGGCGGGTGATTTTTCATGAATATTTACATTTATAACCCGCAGGGAGCAATATTTCATTCATGATCTATTATTATTTCATGAGCAAATGGGAGGCCTGGTGGAATCTGTGTGTCCCAGCATAGACCAAATGGGAGGCCTGGTGAAATCTGTGTGTCCCAGCATTGACGAAATGGGAAGCCTGGTGGAATCTGTGTGTCCCAGCATTGACGAAATGGGAGGCCTGGTGGAATCTGTGTGTCCCAGCATTGACCAAATGGGAGGCCTGGTGGAATCTGTGTGTCCCAGCATTGACCAAATGGGAGGCCTGGTGGAATCTGTGTGTCCCAGCATTGACCAAATGGGAGGCCTGGTGAAATCTGTGTGTCCCAGCATTGACCAAATGGGAGGCCTGGTGGAATCTGTGTCCCAGCATTGACCAAATGGGAGGCCTGGTGGAATCTGTGTGTCCCAGCATTGACCAAATGGGAGGCCTGGTGGAATATGTGTGTCCCAGCATTGACCAAATGTGAGGCCTGGTCAAATCTGTGTGTCCCAGCATTGACCAAATGGGAGGCCTGGTGGAATCTGTGTGTCCCAGCATTGAGCAAATGGGAGGCCTGGTGGAATCTGTGTGTCCCAGCATTGACCAAATGGGAGGCGTGGTGAAATCTGTGTGTCCCAGCATTGACCAAGTGGGAGGCCTGGTGGAATCTGTGTGTCCCAGCATTGACCAAATGGGAGGCCTGGTGGAATATGTGTGTCCCAGCATTGACCAAATGGGAGGCCTGGTGGAATCTGTGTGTCCCAGCATTGACCAAATGGGAGGCCTGGTGGAATCTGTGTGTCCCAGCATTGACCAAATGTGAGGCCTGGTCAAATCTGTGTGTCCCAGCATTGACCAAATGGGAGGCCTGGTGGAATCTGTGTGTCCCAGCATTGAGCAAATGGGAGGCCTGGTGGAATCTGTGTGTCCCAGCATTGACCAAATGGGAGGCGTGGTGAAATCTGTGTGTCCCAGCATTGACCAAGTGGGAGGCCTGGTGGAATCTGTGTGTCCCAGCATTGACCAAATGGGAGGCCTGGTGGAATATGTGTGTCCCAGCATTGACCAAATGTGAGGCCTGGTCAAATCTGTGTGTCCCAGCATTGACCAAATGGGAGGCCTGGTGGAATCTGTGTGTCCCAGCATTGAGCAAATGGGAGGCCTGGTGGAATCTGTGTGTCCCAGCATTGACCAAATGGGAGGCGTGGTGGAATCTGTGTGTCCCAGCATTGACCAAGTGGGAGGCCTGGTGGAATCTGTGTGTCCCAGCATTGACCAAATGGGAGGCCTGGTGGAATATGTGTGTCCCAGCATTGACCAAATGGGAGGCCTGGTGGAATCTGTGTGTCCCAGCATTGACCAAATGGGAGGCCTGGTGGAATCTGTGTGTCCCAGCATTGACCAAATGGGAGGCCTGGTGGAATCTATGTGTCCCAGCATTGACCAAATGGGAGGCCTGGTGGAATCTGTGTGTCCCAGCATTGACCAAATCATACCTTACCTCGAGCAACATATAGTGTGATGAATCATTTGGATAGATCGTACGCAATATCCTTACTTGCCAGGAAATCTTCCCCTTGGAAATACTGCAGCAGAGTCAGTGGGATAGGATATCTGTCTGCAGTGGAAACATATCCCAGGGACCTAACTTGCACCCATGAGATATTCTCTAACCAAGCAGTTATTTTTGGAAAGCCTGTGGGTATTAGGCAGCTTTCTATGTACAGGTCTTTTAAGGCCCTATTGCTGCATTCGACTTTGTGGAACACTTTGCCTAATGACATTAAAATGTCTGATTGTCTCTCTCTTTCAAGGCACGCTTAAAGATTTTTTTTTTCCGACTCAGTCTTGTCCAATGTGGCATAATTTAGTCTCTGCATTGATTTGTTTTATTTATTAATTAACCTATTTATATATTTATTTTATACCTACATGTACATTAGTTCAGTTAAATGAATTGACAATGTCTTATTTCTACACAGAACTGTAGCTATGATCATTATTTTAGTACATTTATTTATTCACTGTATTTATTTGTATTTTACTAATATTAATTTTATAAGAATTTCTTATAGAAAATGCATTGTTTATTTAGCCATCATTATTACCTCTATCTGGGTTCTACATGTTGTAAAGCGCCACAAACAATTTATAATTGGATCTGGCGCTATATTAAATAAATATTATTATTATTATTCAGTGATGATGTATTCATTGCTGTACACTGCAGTGTTTGTGGCTGTGTTCATTGCTGTGTTCATTGCCGTGTACATTACTGTGTTCATGGCTGTGTTCATGACTGTGTACATTGCTGTGTTCATTGCTGTGTACATTACTGTGTTCATTGCTGTGTTCATGGCTGTGCTCATTGCTGTGTTCATGGCTGTGCTCATTGCTGTGTTCATGGCCGTGTATATTACTGTGTACATTGCAGTGTTCATGGCTGTGTTTATAGCTGTGTACATTGCTATGTTCATTGCTGTGTTCATGTCTGTGTACATTGCTGTGTTCATGGCTGTGTACATTGCTGTGTTCATTGCTGTATACATTGCTGTGTTCATTGCTGTGTACATTGCTTTGTTCATGGCTGTGTACATTGCTGTGTTCATGTCTGTGTTCATGGCTGTGTACATTGCTGAGTTCACTGTTGTGTACACTGCTGTGTTCATGGCTGAGTACACTGCTGTGTTCATGGCTGCATTCACTACTGTGTTCATGGCTCTGTGTACATTGCCGAGTTCATTGCTGAGTTCACTGCTGTCATCACTCATGTCTTTGGTGTGTCGCTGCAGGAATGACTTTGCCTACCTGGTTGGAGACGAGTACCTCAAGTACTTTGACTTGAAGGATCTGAGCCTTGACGCGGCGCTACGACGCTTCCTCAAGCGACTGACACTGACGGGAGAGACACAGGAGTGTGAACGCATACTCGCTCACTTCTCTAATCACTATGTGCACTGCAACACAGGCATGTTCAACTCAGAGGGTAAGTGCATTCACAGATAACCAGGCCCTTAGTCAGAAATAATGTTTTGCCAGTGTTGAATTGGACCGTGGTAATAGTAATTAAATCCTCAAAAACATAAGCTCAAAAACGCAACAAGCCAGAATCGTTAAAAGTGATCATGAAGAGGACCACACCTTAGGGTTCTAGTATACTTGGGTAGCAGCAGTCAACGTGGATGGTGAATCAGATGAGACACTAACTAAGTTGTATGCCACATCATGTGACGTCACAGTGATTGGATAAATGCAGGACTGTTAGGACATGCTTCAAAATCGACTTGGTTAGCCACCAGGACAGGCATGCATTTGTGAGCTCACAATTTGTCATTAGAGAAGCCCTTGAGCTGAGTACTAATCACAGAGCCTGCTGCAGTTGTAGTGGAGGTAATGAGTTGTCTGCAGGAGAGGCAGCCATGGTGGGGCGGGGGGGGGGGGGCTGGCACAGACAACAGTCGATTGTCCCGTAATATTTTGTTTGATTATAGGACTGTAAACAGTTCTGAAACTTCTTCACAGCTGGGATTGTGTTATTGATGTCCGTTGTACGCCTGTATGTACAATGGACATCAATATTTACAAATATAGGCATATGTCCTATTTGTAAATATTGATGTCCATTGTACATCTGTGTGTACAATGGACATCGATATTTACAAATATAGCCATATGTCTTAAAAATGTGTAAATTACTTGGTCCTACATTTGTCTCAAACATAACCGGATGGTTTTACTGCACTCTGCCCATGACTGGTCATTGCTGAATGCTGGCCTCTGGTCCCCTTCGGGCTTGGTCAGATCCTTAATCATTATGATATTGTACCCCCCTGTTACACTATTACGATGCATAAATGAATCATTATGCTCCCCGTGCTTTTCGGTGCAAAAAATGTGTAAGTCTAATTTAGCCCGTAACTACGGTATTACACACAGTGGGCAGGGCTCCGATAACAGTGGTGCCACACGATGGATGCCACAATTCGCATTGGTTTTATCCGTTACAACAAAACGAAGTCGAATTATTGATGACATCATAGCTGAAGAAAATCATATATTAATTCTTCAAGAATTGCAATTGAAGAAATTATGCTAATAATTATCTTATTCAGCCATAGTTGTATAAATTGTCACATGCACAGGAATATGTTTGAGAATATGAATCCCCGCATGTTGCTGCTGTTGTTTCTGCGCGTGAGCATTGTTTTGGCTGTGTAATCAGATGCGAAAATGCCATGTCATCTTTGGAAAAAGGTCATCTACAGGCCCTGTACCCAAGTGTAAAAGGACAAAATATATGCAGTAGGTTGAGTGTGTCCATGGTCTATGAAGATCACATATATGCGGTAGGTTGAGTGTGTCCATGGTCTGTGAAGATTACATATATGTGGTAGGTTGAAGGTGTCCATGGTCTGTGAAGATCACATATATGTGGTAGGTTGAGGGTGTCCATGGTCTGTGAAGATCACATATATGCGGTAGGTTGAAGGTGTCCATGGTCTGAAGATCACATATATGTGGTAGGTTGAGTGTGTCCATGGTCTGTGAAGATCACATACATGCAGTAGGTTGAAGGTGTCCATGGTGTGTGAAGATCACATATATGCGGTAGGTTGAGGGTGTCCATGGTCTGTGAAGATCACACATATGTGGTAGGTTGAGGGTGTCCGTGGTCTGTGAAGATCACATATATGTGGTAGGTTGAAGGTGTCCATGGTCTGTGAAGATCACATACATGTGGTAGGTTGAGGGTGTCCATGGTGTGTGAAGATCACATATATGCGGTAGGTTGAGTGTGTCCATGGTCTGTGAAGATCACATACATGCAGTAGATTGAAGGTGTCCATGGTGTGTGAAGATCACATATATGCGGTAGGTTGAGGGTGTCCATGGTCTGTGAAGACCACACATATGTGGTAGGTTGAGGGTGTCCGTGGTCTGTGAAGATCACATATATGTGGTAGGTTGAAGGTGTCCATGGTCTGTGAAGATCACATATATGTGGTAGGTTGAGGGTGTCCATGGTGTGTGAAGATCACATATATGCGGTAGGTTGAGGGTGCCCATGATCAGTGAATATCTTGCTTGTGTTTGTAGATGCCTGTCACACGTTGACCTGTGCTCTGATGCTTCTCAACACAGACCTACATACCCAGGTGAGTGGGGGAGAGATGGGAGGTGGAGGGGTAACACCGAATGGGAACCCCATGTTGAGGGGAGGGGGCACAGACTGAAGGGAAGACAGCTGCCAACTAGGGGTAGGGAAGAACTTGACTAGACAATATAGGTAGACATGTATGAGAATAAATAAGTGGCATTTATACAAGGAGATTGCTGAAGGGATGTTTTGCCATATTGTATTGTGCTCGGTGTGTTTCAAATGCCAAGTGCTAATGTTTATCTAATGCAAGGACATTTTATGTACAGTGATGGTGGAAAATATGAATTAGTAATATAATTACGTTCAAATGGAACATGTTTATGCCAAATAAAAACACTAGATAAGATCTAAATTAGATTTTAAGTAGGGCAATGATAGCGAATGAGACCCAATAAAGTATAGCTACATTTCTCTATTTCACAACAGCAATTCACTGACAATGTTGTTTACAGCCATAATTAGTTCTACAAGGTTACCCTTAATGCACAGTAAGACACATAGTCCTGGGGGCACATCACGGAGATAACATCACGTCATTTCAAACACTGACCTAGACTCCTTGTCATTGCCTCTATGTCATTCTGACTGGACCTTGTCCATTCCAGACGACTGGACGGCGAATGACCCTCAGCGAGTTCATTGACAACCTTGCTGATCTGAACGACGGCGAGAACTTCCCAAAGGAGGTGCTCAAGAACCTCTATCATGCGATCAAGACAGAACCTCTACAATTTGACCTGTGAGTGTAACGTTTTAACAAGATTTACCAAAGTTGCAATCGAGTGCAGAAACCCAAGATGGCGAGTGAGCGGAGAAGCTTTTGGCTTATTGAGAGTCCTAATTTTGTAAAATTGTAAAATCTTTAACAACACATTTTTATAAAGTGCGTCAACGATAGTGCTGTGAAAACTCCAAGTTTATAGTATATTAGTTGTCCATCGCCTTTCAAGAACAATGGTCTGCCTGCTTATCTAGTGTTGTATCACGCTGATCTGCCAGACATCTGTTATCTGTTTTGTTATCAGCAAAATACAGTACAGCCAGAGGGGTGATGTTAGTTCTTAGAAGACTGTTAAATACTGTAAAGGCTTGCTAAGATAAATAAACCAGGGAAGAAATAACAGAATTCATCTACGCACTTACATTGTCAATTTGATGTAGTTGAATTATTATTACCCCGTTCATTTAGCACCAGTTATCTAATCAACGGACCCATCATGTCATCTATTGCCTAGCATCTAGGTCTGTTAAGCTTACAAAATGTTGTTCGGTTGGAGATTCCGTTGTATTCTTTTAATTCTGTCCCAAATACTTGTTGTTGTGACAAAGATATAGGGCAAAGTTGTTTAAGCGAGCATAGTATACAGGAAAGATTTATCCGACAGATTGGTAGCTTAAGTTCACATCCTCAATATACACTGAGTAGTACATATGGGGGGATGGTTTGGTCGTCACCATGTATCGCGGGGAAAATATATTGCTACAGTGGCACCACCTACCACGTATTGGTGGAGGCTTGAACCGGTATCAAACGCGTAACAGTTGTATTCTTTTTGAACTAATGTGACCTCCCCTTACAGTGATGGTGTTGTTCCTACACAGATGTAGTAACGAGGTATTGGACGGATCGACCAATCTTGGAGCCACCAATGCAGCGGCTGCGGTCCAGTCTAATTCTGCTGATACCTCCCGGCACGCGGGTCACAACCCCTTCCTTGAGGTGGGTCCATGCCCCTTACACACATCACGTAACATTTCCAATTTTAAGGTTATCGCTTACCAATAACGGGGTCTTTCTATGACTAAGATTCTTTGATGTATTCACTCTTCGACTGAAACTTGCCTATAAAATTGTATTTTTTTATCATTGACCCCCAACATTTTTTGTGAAACCGTCCTATGCATCTGTGTGTATGTAGCGCCTTCTGGCACATAATACTGAACTAAGGACGTGGTTGCTTGTGTTCTGATGTAGCCATGAAGATGATCGCTTAGAGCCACTTACAAACTACAAAGTTACCTTCCAAAGGATGGGCATGTTGGCTGTTATTAATAGTGAAGGAAACAATTATAGTTATGCTGTGTAATGACTCAGACTCTAGTTGCATGTTGAGACACTGTCTCTTGTTGCCTCAGGTTCCCGACCCAGCGAAGGCAACGGAATATAAGAAGGGTTACGTGATGAGGAAGTGTTGCGTGAACCCAGACGGCAGACATAGTGAGTAGTGGTATTTCCCACGGGGAAAACATTGTGCGAGGTGGTGGCATGGACATGGCGATAGCTGAAGACCCAGGTGGTCGAGAGCTTGCTACCTTGTAATATTTACGTTGAACATGATGGTAATACAAGTTTTGATAGCACCGAGTAACTTAAGTTTCAGGTGTTTGTAATTTTGTAGGTTCACCTGGAGACAACGACAGTTTCATATAAAAGTGCTGTTAGTTCAGTTAAAATCGCTTCTGAACAACCAAGTTATCTCTTATGGAGGATGGTTTTTTGATAGTGGGTACAATGATGCCACTGTTCTTTACAGTGGGGCACGGTAGTTGAGTGGTAGACTGCCGGACTGTTGATCAAGAGATTGAATCCATGTACTGGTCGCCGTTTTGAAATTTGTTTTTAATTTTGTTCACCCCACATTGCCTGTGACTTTTGGAAGAGACAGTATAAGTCATTGGGTCATTGGTCCATTGGTCCATTGGTCCATTGGTCCCTTCTTCGTGGTGTCTGCAAAGAAAAGTAAGAGATTCCACACGGGGATATGGAAAAACCTACTGTAGACTCACTGAGATAATAGTGTCGACCTAAAGAAACCTACAGAGGTACTGCATTACCTGCTGCCAAAACACACACTCTAGTAATGGAGCAGGTGGCATGAGCACCTCCTAGGTGGATACCTGCAATAGAAGATGTATTATTATTATGATTACAGCACCAATGGGCAAGCGTGGTTGGAAGATGTTCTATGCAACGCTGCGAGACACAGTGCTCTACCTACATAAGGATGAGCATGGCTTCAAGCGCAGTGCTCTCAGTGACCACATGGGCAACGCCATCCGTGTACACCACGCGCTCGCAACCAAGGCGACAGACTACAAGAAGAAGCAACATGTCTTCCGTCTGAAGACTGCTGACTGGGCGCAGTATCTCTTCCAGACCAGGTCGGTGTAGTACTGTGTGAACTGTCTCGGGCCGAGGGAGGGGTAGATGTTAATTATTGTTGATACAGATGCATGCACGTTTGCATGTGTGGATGACGTATGTGCGTGTTTGTATGCAAAGCAGGCATCGTATACAGTCATAAGTGCATGTATGCACACAGCCACTCACACACATTTTGTTTTCTAAACTTGATTTGAATGCATCATTTACAGTTTTATGTATAATTTAAATTGTGCCATAGTTTGTGTGATATTATTGTTATTTGTTGTTGTCACATTTATAATTACACAGCATTAAAAGTATTTTTAATTATTTAACATATTACAAAACAAACACAGGTTGTATACATGTATGTATGTGTGTGTATGTATGTGTGTACACGGACTCAGGAATGACATCAAATCTATGTGCTATAGTGCTTGCATGTGCGGTTGTTGCATTATGAAATGGTTTCGAATGTTCACAACTGCACTGTTACAACCATGTTTGTGTTGTTGACAGTTACAATCATGTGTGTGTTGTTGACAGTTACAACTATGTGTGTGTTGTTGACAGTTACAACTATGTGTGTGTTGTTGACAGTTACAATCATGTGTGTGTTGTTGACAGTTACAACCATGTGTGTGTTGTTGACAGTTACAACTATGTGTGTGTTGTTGACAGTTACAATCATGTGTGTGTGTTGTTGACAGTTACAATCATGTGTGTGTTGTTGACAGTTACAACTATGTGTGTGTTGTTGACAGTACAACCATGTGTGTGCTGTTGACAGTTACAACCATGAGTGTGTTGTTGACAGTTACAATCGTGTGTGTTGTTGACAGTTACAATCATGTGTGTGTTGTTGACAGTTACAATCATGTGTGTGTTGTTGACAGTTACAACCATGTGTGTGTTGTTGACAGTTACAACCATGTGTGTGTTGTTGACAGTTACAACCATGTGTGTGTTGTTGACAGTTACAATCATGTGTGTGTTGTTGACAGTTACAACTATGTGTGTGTGTTGACAGTATAACCATGTGTGTGCTGTTGACAGTTACAACCATGAGTGTGTTGTTGACAGTTACAATCGTGTGTGTTGTTGACAGTTACAATCATGTGTGTGTTGTTGACAGTTACAATCATGGTGAGTTGTTGACATTTACAACTATGTGTGTGTGTGTTGTTGACAGTTACAACTATGTGTGTGTTGTTGACAGTTACAACCATGTGTGTGTTGTTGACAGTTACAACCATGTGTGTGTTGTTGACAGTTACAACCATGTGTGTGTTGTTGACAGTTACAATCATGGTGAGTTGTTGACAGTTACAATCATGTGTGTGTTGTTGACAGTTACAATCGTGTGTGTTGTTGACAGTGACAGTCGGGAGTGCCAGGAATGGATCGACACGATCAACTTTGTGGCGGCCATGTTGTCAGCTCCGCCCCTCCCAAGCGCCATCGGCTCGCAGAAGAAGTTCCAGCGACCACTGCTTCCGTCTTCTTACACCAAGCTCAACATGGTATCGCATGCCCCCATTCTTTTTCCTTCTTCCCCTCATCTATTTACAAGTGGTCATTTCTCGGTTCGGAATAGTTTCGGAATAGTTTGGCATTGTAAGTTACATTTCACATACATAATGCCCCCACAGCCATGCCTTCAAATATCTGCTGAGTTGGTTCTAAATGTTGGCCACCATGGTTGACAGAAACAGTATTGCATGGCTATATATAACATGACAACAGTATTCCATTTATGAGTATAATGTGGCAGTTGTATAACATCAAATTTTAACTCGGCAATGATAACACAAGTTATGTTAGTATGGCTACAGTACCACAGGTCTAAGAAGTTTTAATGTAGCACTGATGGTGCTAGCAATTTTAACACAGCATTACAAACTTTCTAATGCGTTTGCCATATTTCAGTTATTTTCTTCGACTAACTGTCATCATATTTTGAAATCGCAGCAAGAGTTGTGGTCCTACCCTACAATCTAGTCTCAGTGTTCAGCATCTGTTGTCCACTGACCTGTGAATTGTTGGTTGTGTTAGCTGAGTCATGGTCCCCAGATTGAAAACAAACAGGTGTTTAAAGGGCAACTTCTGAGGAGTACCTTTTAACTGCACCTGGGCTACACACAGCCATATAGAGAGACAGAGTCTGCGTGGAGCAGGGGCAGAGGCGGAGACAGGATGACACTCCATCCAACAAGGGATAACGAGGAATGAAATGGAGAGATAAAGTAGCAGGAGAGGAGACATGCAGGAAACAGTCTGTGACCGCACTGAAGGCAGACCACTGCATGTCTGTGCTGGGGAGACTGCTGACCATATGGTCAGTGGGTCAAGTGACCAGACTGCACTGGCTGTGGTGTTCTCTCTATAGACTGGCCATTGCCCAGTACATCCGCTTGACTGCCTGTATGTACAGTCAGACATGTTCGTGTATGATTCTAAATACATAAGTTCATGAAGGTTCAATATTGCATTATTGATGTTTGTAACAAGCAGATATATATACGTCTTGTTTTACTGACAGTTTTTGTTATTAATGCTGTTTTCAAATGAAAATCTGAAATTAATATTGATTTTGTGCAGGTCAACGTGTGCATATGTGGGAACAAGTATCCTAATCACCTCAATTGATGATACTTCAAATAGTCATTTTTCACAATTGTTATGCTTGCTTGCCACCAGAGGGAGCAGCTGCTGCATCATGAGAATATGGTGGCACAACTAGAACTGGAACTGAAGGAACATCGAAGGAACGCTCCCGACAAGGGCTCCAAGTCACGCACCATCCAACAGTATTGTGAGAAGGAATCTTACTTGCAGTATGAGGTGAGTTTTACTTGCAGTACGAGTTGAGTCTTACATGCAGTACGAAGTGAGTCTTACCTGCAGTATGAGACAGATGAGATTCTTAATTGAGAGAATCGGATTCAAATCCTCTTGCAGCCGTTTCGAAGCTTGGGCAGTTTTGATTACTTCACGTTACTTCAGTTGTATAATGAGTACCAGACTATAAACAGTGGTGGATATCTTTACACCGTAACTACAATGTGACTGTATACTTCTCAGAGATGTTAATCCTTTTTTAATCCTTGCGTTGCTGACATGTCCTATCTTGCCAAGGCAGCCTGATTGGAATTATTTTTCATTCCATTTTAACTTCAAGTTAAGTCCAAACATAAGCATAGAAGAGAATGAAAAAATACAAAACGCTATAAGGGAAGTAAGCAAACGGGACTATTATTATGGGGGATTTTAACCACGGGCATATACAATGGAAATCTCTACAGAGTATGGGGAGTGAGGACCACAAGTTTTTAGTTTTAGTTCAAGATACATTCCTTTCTCAACATGTGCTAGAACCAACCAGGGGTGAGAATGTGTTAGACATAGTTTTGTCCTCACAGAATGAATTAGTTGACAATGTCAAGATATGTGAGCCACTGGGGAGTAGCGATCACAACCAGATACATTTTATCATCAAAGTAAAATCAGAAAGGAATAGTAAAAAGCAGTATAGGAGAAATTTCCACAAAGGAAGGTATAAGGACATGAGGAAATATTTAGCAAAGATAGACTGGAATAACACACTGAAAAATAAGACGGCAACAGAATGCTGGAATGTATTAAAGAGTGAAATTAAGTGCATAGTCGATAAATTTGTACCCTTCAAAAAACAAGGAAAACGGTCCAAAAAGAAACACTTATCGAAAGAAGCCATTAGAAAAATTAAGTATAAACAAATGATGTGGAAGTCATATAGATGTACTGGAAATGATGAAGACTACAACAGTTATAAAGAAGCACTTAACCAAGCTACAGCTGAAATTAGAAATTCAAAGAGAAGCTATGAACAACAATTAGCTAGTAATATAAAACATGACAGCAAGAGTTTTTATGCGTATGTTCGAAGCAAACAGAAAGTTCAAGATAAAGTCGGTCCTCTAGAAGATAGTGCTGGAAATATAATATCAGAGGGATTCTTAATGGCAGAAGACCTGAATGAGTACTTTAGTTCAGTGTTTACCAGGGAAGATATTAGTTCACTGCCAGTACCAGAGGCTAAGTTCAAGGGGGCAGATTCAGACTATTTAGGACAATTAATTGTAACCCCGGAAATGGTAGGTAAGAAAATAAGGGCTATGAAGGATAATAAATCACCTGGAGTGGATGGTATTCCACCCAAACTACTATTGGAAATTGTAGAACAAATTAGCATACCGCTTGCAACAGTTTTCAATTTGTCATTAGAAGAGGGAGTGGTTCCTTTAGAATGGAAAGAAGCAAACATTATACCGTTATTCAAAAAAGGTTCGAGAAACAAGTCAGAGAACTATAGACCAGTGAGTTTAACATCAGTGATTTGTAAATTATTAGAAAGACTAATTAAAGATCACATGGTGGATTTTCTTGTTAAACAAAACTTGATAAACCCATCTCAACATGGTTTTTTAAAGCGAGGTCATGCTTAACAAATATGTTATGTTTTTTGGAAGACATCACTAAGTGGGTAGATGAGGGATCACCAGTAGATATCGTCTACTTAGATTTTCAAAAAGCTTTCGACAAAGTACCACATCAAAGATTACTGCTTAAACTAAAGGCCCATGGCATAGGAAATGGTATAATAAACTGGATAGAACAATGGCTGATTGACAGAAGACAACGTGTAGTAGTTGATGGGGAGGCTTCAAACTGGAAATCGGTATTGAGTGGGGTACCACAGGGATCAGTATTAGGACCTATATTATTCTTAATATATATCAACGATTTGGATGATGAAATAACAAGCAAGGTGTTGAAATTTGCGGATGATACAAAAGTGTTTAGAAGGATTAAAAGTGATGGAGATAGACAGCATTTACAAGATGATCTTGACAGGTTGATCAAATGGTCTGAAAAGTGGCAAATGCTGTTCAATTTTGGGAAATGTAAATGCCTCCACACAGGACATGGGAACGAAGAGGTAGAATATACAATGGGGGGTACTGTACTAAGTACTACTGTAAAAGAAAAGGACTTAGGGTTAACCATTAGTGCTGATATGAAGGTTTCAGAGCAGTGCGGAATTGCAGCTTCAAAGGGAAATCAAATCCTTGGATTAATTAGGCTAAACATAACGTATAAGGAAAAAGAGCTAATAATACCGCTGTACAAAACAATAGTTAGGCCTCATTTAGAATATTGTATTCAAGCGTGGAGGCCATATCGCAGGAAGGACATAGATATGCTAGAAAGAGTGCAGAGGAGAGCAACTAAAATGATACCAAAACTGAGGGATCTTAGTTACGAAATACGCCTAAAAAATGCGGCTTAACAACACTAGAGACCAGGAGATTGAGAGGAGATCAGATAGAAGTGTTTAAAATATTGAAGGGTTATGAAAATATTGATAGAAATATTTTTTTCTCAGTTAAGAAAGATAGAAGGACTAGAGGACATGAACTTACATTGGCAAAGGAGCAGAGTAGATTGGATATAAGAAAGTTTTCATTTTCACAAAGGACTGTAAATGAATGGAACAGATTACCTGCTGATTGTGTGGGTGCTAGTAGCGTGAATATGTTTAAAAATAAAATCGACACATACCTCAGACGGGCGGGATACACATAGATAAAAGGGTCGGACTCTCGATAAGCCAAAGGGCTTCCTTGTCCACCTGCCACCTAGAGTTAATTCTCTGGGTGGCAATCTTGTTAAATCTTGTTAAACTTTGTTGATGATAAAAATGGTCTCATCTGTTAAACAATCTTCATTTCTGTAGCATAATCATGACCAATGCCCAATAGTTGATTTAAACCAACCAACCACTCACACTGATGTGTTGTTTTCATTCAGTTGAAGCGCTTCAAGATGTACAGCTTCCTGATGCAAGCTCGCATGACGACCTACCCCGAACTGGAGCCGTCCCTGGTCGAGATCGCAATAGGGGAAGTAGACGAACCGCCGGCGTCACCACCTGCTGACAGTCACATGACCCCTATCTACCCCAGTGCGACGACGGTGACAGTTTCGCCACGATCACGAGACAGCAGGGTGGTGCAACGCAGCCAGTCAGATAGGTATAGTTATAGGGCAGCTATATACACGGGCAACAGCTTTGACGTGTGAGAAACGTCGGCATTCGTAATGCGATCTCTCATGTGCTGGTGATACTGGTAGTACTTCATGACGTATGTTGTAAATACCTGTCTCACTAACACGATCTTCCAGATACAATTTGTTTCCTATAGATACCAGCTGCTTCCTTAATGTGAAGCATAGTGTTTTGGTACATGTGGAAGCGTACCGAGTTGGGTACGAATGAATATATATGTTGGTTGATGCTGTGAAACAGCATCTGAGAGTCTGATGGGGTATGTCTAGCAGCGTGCTGGCCATTGACAGATGTTGCAGGGGCTGCAGTCTCAGAGAGCACATGTGTTGTGACATGGTGCACAACACATATGCTCATTGTTCAGACAGTTCCTGGGACGCAGTAATTTACAAAGGGGATAGAGCCAGCATGGTTAAACCCATGATGTTGATACTGTGATGAAACATTCACCTGAGGCTGACAATTGTTTACATGCATTTGTGCAAGCATGTGTGCGTGCGTGTGTGTATGAGAGCGAGAGTTTGACAGACTCAGCGGTTGAATGCTCAGTTATGATTCCTGCCATGAAGCAACTGACACACAAAGGGAGAACAGTGGCAGAGGGTTTGGGATGAGGGAATTAACAGCGTTCCGTTGGTTGTTGGTTCGTAAAAGAGTGAAATTCTAGTTTTGTTTGTTGCTTTGGGAGCAGTTTGGAACTGCCGACCAACTTGCTACCACAGTCCGGCCATGAGTTCTAGTTAGTGAGACGCATCTGTTTTCTTGTTATATATCTTACTTTGGTGACCACATGGTTGTGTTGTCATCGGTCACTGGTTGGGTATTAACCAGTTCCAAAAACTGGTTAATAAATTGTTGGTCACTGTGTTTAATTCCCACAACGCTGACAGATCAGTTTCTGTGTCTGATCTGATTGGCCGTGGAAACTTGGCAACTAAACGCATGACTCTGTACGACTATGTTAGCCTAGATACCTGTTGTCAGCCGCATGGACAGAACATGTTTAACAAGTGCAACTCAACGTGAGCATGTCATTGTAGATTATTCAGTCAATGTCATTGGTGACACAGATGTCCGATACTGATCAAGACGGTCGGGTGTCAACGTCTGAAATGCTGGTTTATTTTGTATATACAACAATATGTGAAGCTGGTTACGTGAATGTGATGTGTGACCACGCCTTGGTGGTACTTCAATCGCTGGTACCTGAAGCTCACGTCCAGAAGGGTTCGACGCACCTTGGACCTGGGAAAGATCTAAGGCAGCGTCTTCCCTGATTTACTGCTTCCTCGTTTATGTTTGTAACATCACAGCTGGATTTGATCTGAAGTGCAAAACAAAATATAATGACTACAAAGTAGTATAGTAAATGTTGGTAACTTGGTACTTAGTACAGCGCGGTTCTGTGAAATTATTATTAATGCTATGTGTAATATAACGAATTTGGCAGTTTGGCAGAAGCTGGCATGAGGCTGGAAGTGGTCATGTGATCTCGGTGCATGGAGTCGTTTGGGCAGTTCTTGTGATGTTAATCATTGGAGCCAAGAGAGACGGCGTGTGAACACTACAGGGAGTTGCCGGGTTTAGATAATGGTGTGGTCATGCAGAGTTACTGCTCAGTGCATCTAACTGTGTAGTGCTTTGAGAGACATTCACCTATGTGGACAGATTGTGACGGTTCAGACCTTTATGTACATTTTGGCAGTAAGGAGTTATGAGCATCCTGTTAAAGGACAACATTTCAGATGTACAATGATACCAGTGTCATCTGTGTAAGTAAACGTGTCGATCAAACTTAGGTATTTACATGTTAAATTATATACCATTCAAAAACATATACACCATTCAAAAACATTCACCGAAGGTGTCAAGTTATTAATACCAAATTGCATTATTAAAACAGGTAGTGAATTTATAATTTTTTCTAAAAATACACTAACGAAAATCGATACTTTCACCCAAGCGAATGTATTTTGGCTTTTTCTCAGTTTTGTGAAATGTACCTTACAGTCGAAATCGTTGCGGACTGCTACGTATGATAAGTGTATCCACATGGTTGCGTCTGGTTGTTATCGATGCCGAACTGGACTTTGAAGGAGTAGTTTCATCAGGCTATGTGTGCCTACTCAACCCATCTCATGATGCTTCTTGGATGGCAGCGAGACTGGGCCATGAATGGCTCCATGCATTGGAGTAGTGGCCGGAAAGTTATGGATCTGCGTCTAGTAGTGCATCAGGCACCAAAGCATGGCTGCATCATGTTAATGCACTATAGTGTGGCTGAATGCTTCCCGGAGAAGTCGAGATGGTGTTTGATTGAACAGGTCTGCCAGGGAAAGTGTAAAGCAAGCTGACACTGTATAGTGCATTACATAAGAACTGAATGTACCTTTAATGAACAGGATCGTATATGCCAAAACTATCTGTATTGATATATCCCACAACCGAAAGTGTACCCTTAATTACTTGGAAGTAGAAGAACAGGGACTTTGGGGTTCACTGACGACACAGTGCTCTTCCACCTTGTTCAGTCTCACAATTTATTACAGTACTAGTTATCATAATTATCAATGCGTTTGACAAGTCAAGACAGTGTGACAGAACAATTACAAGAAATGTAATCTGGTTTATTTGAGCTTATGCATGTTCTAGCATTGCTTTTTGTTGGAATGAGAAAGTATATGCTGTCAATTTGTTGTCCGTATCTATGCATCAAACAAAAGGAATGTGTTTGTTATGCTGGTTGAAGACATACTGCTGTCTTCTCCTGCGTCATCCTGTTCCACATTTTCAGCTTCAGCTGCTGCCTTAAGTCGGTTCTCAGTTGCGTGTATAATTTGCTGCAGGATTTCGCTGTGAATGTGCGTAATCTGATTGGTTTAACTTGTGTCCTGTATGTGGCAGTCGCAGGTGACTTGTTAAAATATCTAGAAGCCTGGTTAGAGGGTTATATAGCACACATGGTCAAATATGGGATTCATTAGGGGGTGCCTTTGCAGGGTTTGTGTTATTGAGGTGATAGAATGACATGATACCATGATGGTGACTATGACATGCCATGATACCACAATGTCACAGGACTACTATGTTACTCCATTGTACTGTTGCATTATGGGATGGTGTGATGCAAGCATATTACCTACCCAGAATGCCATAAGGCAAGGTTGTGTACGTGTACAGTAAGAGCATGACCACTGGTATGGGTGCTGACAGTTGATCCCCACATCAATCTGCGTGCATTCATCCATATGTCGCAGGTGACTTGTTAACACAGGTGACTTGTTAACACATGATCTGGATGTCCCGGCTGTGACTTATGCATTTTATACCATGAGACGACTACAAGTTCATGACCATGTACATGTCGTATTTACTAGGGGTTAACTCAATGGTTAAGGCAACACAAATTTGCGACATATAAATACGACATGTTTGAGGTCGTGAACTCGTATTCACAATAAATACGAACGCATTCGAACACCATTTGCACTAAGGAGCCATCCAAAAATTATTCAACATTAGCATGTACAGTAAGCAAGCCAGCATAAGTGTAATCCAAAAACATAAACATTTTTTGACTGACAGTGAAGTGGGGAGATATGGACTTGGCCAGCATTACATGTCTTTCAGGCAGTGAGAGATAAACACACAAGTACATGACTACCGGTAATTCTCCTGAAATTTTTGGATGCCCCCCTCAACTGGGAAATGAATACATCACAATTAAACATGTCCGTGAGAAGGAACAAGCTATGTAGACAGCCGGACCAACCCCAGTATAAACTAAACAAAGACTACACTACTGAAAACAATAAGAAAACCAGGGTAGTGCCATGTATTTTATTGCACAATGCCCAGAAAAAAAAGTGGTTTAATGCATATAATAATGTATAAGTCACACATAAAATACATATCCCGATCATGTTGGTACTACTGTAAAAATCGTCATATGATGAACAACTCGAATACTTGTTAGTATTTATACTCAATGTACAATTGAAGACTTGGCACACCCAGGGAATTGCAACGTTTCGCAGGAAAATCCTGATTTGAACTCCACTAAAATAACGTAATAATTAATGGTATCCATTTGATTTTTGATACACATTTATAAAACAATAATTGATCGAGTCGAAGCTGGTACCTCTTGCAACATGTACGAACGTACAGCTTGTAGCAAAGTTGCACATACTTGTAGCAAGCATGCACAAACTTACAGCTTGTATTAAACTATATACACTTATAGCAAACCGTATACAAATAAGCTGTAGCAAACGTATACAAACTGGTAACAAATATACAAACTTACAACTAGTGGCAAACAAGAACAAACTTAGAACTCATGGCAAACGTGCAAACTTACGAACTTAGACTATCAGTCAATTTGTTAACCAAATAAAAGGGGGACTCTTGCATGATCTTAATGGCACAACAGGACAGCCCCAATTTTATGTCGAACAACCCGGGTTTAAAACATACATACGTCATTGGAAACTGGGACAATTTCATTCAATCCGTTCAGCCTCTCTTCACTAAATGAACAATGTAAACATAATTGTCTTTGTTGGTTGTTCTTATTATACTGTAATTGGGATTATTGGGGCTGGACTAAAATTAATCTAAATTGCATAAATTTAAATTTCACTAACTTCCAAGTATCGGACATGTATTTGACGATTAATATTGTGTACACAGCAGTTGGTACAGTTAGTTGGTTCACTTGTGTCTTAGAATAGACCTGAGGTTACAGTTCCCTGGTTGCGGTGCCTTGTCTTAAGCTGTGGTCTTTATATCGTCTAGGTACTGGGTGTAGCATTCAACCTAGTGCCACAACTCTGTTAACACCTGCACCACCTCTTGGACTCTACCACTTCCATGGCACAGCACCTTGGTAGAGTTCATTATGTATTGTTATAGGGGGAGAGGCAAGAGACTGCTGCTCTTCCAGTTGTATGTAACACAACTAATGTACTATGATGCCTTTTAGGAAGGTGATACTGATAATAAAAGCCAATCTTGACACTTTCTTACTAACCTGCCTTGTTTGTGTTGAGTAATCGAACAATGTGTTGCATTGTCTCTCGATTCTGTGCTTTCTGCACACAATGGTTTGCTTTCGTTGTGCATGTGTATGCTTGCATCTTTATTTCTGGATGGAGACAAACATACAGGTAGAGAGAGTAATGGATATGCAGGTCATGTGACCAAGCATTATTGCTCATTTTTATCTTCATTGCTGCAGCCTACAGTGTACAGTTGAAAGCAGACTACTGTGTCTATGTCATCTTTCTCTTCTCTTCATAGTTTGAGTTGCTCGTTTAACCTATTCACAGCAACTACAAACTTACGTTAATTAGAAGGCAATAGTTAGCATTGCTTTAATCATTGCAATTCTAGCTCATTTTGGTTATAAGTCTCCACCATAGTTTTTCTGACTATCAAACATGGCTGCCTGAGTTTCCAGCTTATGCCACTTGGTGGTGCTACTGGCAGTGCTGGCAGTTCAGAGGAAGTGTTTTTGTGGAATAGTCAGATAAAACACCAGTGGTCTAGGACTTAGAATCAAACAAACATTTCTTGTAAGAAACTGCTTTTGGCTGTCTTTACAAGCTGCCATTCACAGTTCTTTTTGTAAATGAAGAGTCAATGCTTGTACAGTTTATGTGACTATTATTACGCTACATTGTGTTTTTTCTAATTGCGCATTCATGTCTTTAGTATTTTTACATTTGCACAAAAAATAGGTAACAATTACATAGTTTGATGACCCACATAAAGACATCTTTGCTAGTCAATTATTATGAAATGCCATGTAAATGATGATGGTTATTTCTTTAAGAATACTGAAATTAGCAATATTAGACACTGTCTCTGTGCTGGGGAAGGAGTACCCAACGATTGGAGGAGGCAAAGCTCATGGTCAAATGAAATCAACACGTGGTCAAAGACGGACACAGGCAAAGACACTAGTTGAACTTGTGTGTCTACACATACAGATAGTATAACATGACTCGTTTTTCACTTGTTTTAATTTCACTGTCTCCTTAAGCATGGGGATGGTAATGGTCTCATGTCCCACCTATTGTTACCCCTGTTAGGTCAGAACGGAAACAAGTTAAACAGCGACAGTAACAACAGCGACAGATCCCATTGTTGTCGCTGGTTTGTCGCCGTTTGGGATCTCTAGCTGTTTCTTCCAGCAACCCCCTTAGCCCCACTTATTACCATACACCTGCATACCAGTTATTCAGTTCTGTTTGAACTAAACACCCTTGAGATAATAAAATTAAGTAAACAAGCAGATATAATTTGCTATGACCAACAAACTACATTAAGCAATTACTATCTGTCTTGCTGTGACTGGAATGCAAAACTGTATTTATCTTGATCATATAAGTTCTCTACAGATTCTCTCTCTAATTTGAGAGTTTGCTATTGTAATATATAACAAATTTGATAGTGACGCCTGAACTGCAAGAAACATACTGCAAATTTCTGCTAAAAGGTGTGTAAATGCACCCATTTCTTTCTGTAATTATGATAACACACCAGAAGACATCACAAAAATTAGTTAGTTCACAATTTTAAATGGAAAAATATTTAGCAAATATTAGTACATTTATATTTGACCTTTTATCAATATAAATCTTGGCCAAATCAATGATCTACATAACACAAAGATACAGTTATGCTGTGGTGCCATGGAGGGGTGGTGGTTCTGCAGTGTCATTGAATACTGCAACATTGCATGGGATTGCGACTGTACTGTAGAGGTGTTTGGTTTTTAAGAAATCAGCCTTGTTTGTTGTGCCTATTTTTTATAGCTTTATTCACTGAATTGTGTTTGTGCAAAGGTGGTAATACTGGACTCTCGTTATAAGGACTCTGGATGGAAGAAACAACATTGAAATTCTCGTTCTGGTCTGCCCTGCTTTATGTACCCATGGATATAAGGCACATAAAACTGTTTGACTAAGTCATCATGTCTTCCATATAACAAGCGTCCACTATGTTATATATGCCAAATTATGAAATGGCTTTGTATTGAAAGCTTTCTTTTGGTGTAAAGCATGTTTTTGGTTTGAAGATGCAAAGCCTGCTCCACAATACAGTTATGATTGGCCTGTGACATGTCTTGTTTTCTGCATTTGATTCATCTGTTGGAATTACTCTGATGCATCTGTATCAACTGTTGGTATAACTCTGATGCATCTGTATCATCTGTTGGAATTACTCTGATGCATCTGTATCAACTGTTGGAATTACTCTGATGCATCTGTATCATCTGTTGGAATTACTCTGATGCATCTTTATCATCTGTTGGAATTACTCTGATGCATCTGTATCATCTGTTGGAATTACTCTGATGCATCTGTATCATCTATTGGAATTACTCTGATGCGTCTGTATCATCTATTGGAATTACTCTGATGCACCTGTATCATCTGTTGGAATTACTCTGATGCATCTGTATCATCTGTTGGAATTACTCTGATGCATCTGTTGGAATTACTCTGATGCATCTGTATCATATGTTGGAATTACTCTGATGCATCTGTATCATCTATTGGAATTACTCTGATGCATCTGTATCATCTGTTGGAATTACTCTGATGCATCTGTATCATCTGTTGGAATTACTCTGATGCATCTGTGTCATCTGTTGGAATTACTCTGATGCATCTGTATCATATGTTGGAATTACTCTGATGCATCTGTATCATCTATTGGAATTACTCTGATGCACCTGTATCATCTGTTGGAATTACTCTGATGCATCTGTTGGAATTACTCTGATGCATCTGTATCATCTGTTGGAATTACTCTGATGCATCTGTATCAACTGTTGGAATTACTCTGATGCATCTGTATCATCTGTTGGAATTACTCTGATGCATCTGTATCATATGTTGGAATTACTCTGATGCATCTGTATCATCTGTTGGAATTACTCTGATGCATCTGTATCATCTGTTGGAATTACTCTGATGCGTCTGTATCATCTGTTATATAAATCATCACATTTATGTCTACTATTGTAATGGTATGTTATTGTTATGTGGAGCAGGCTTAAATAATATATATTTGCATGTGATTTGCCTAATTCTTGTATGAAATAAATATTGTTCATGTTTGCTTAACTGCACAGCTCAGATAATGGGTACATGTCATGTATAACATCTAAACAATTGTTAAATAACCATTAAGCTGCATCCAAAGACACTTCCTTAAATGCTGTTGGTAACAGAAGATATATTCAAGAACATAGATAAAACAAAGATTTTGCTGAGCAAGTGTTCAGTTCATTATGCATAGAATTGCAAAATAAAATGTATAATAGTATAAAAGTTAAAAGTCAAGTTACAAATATTCATGTTATATAAGGTGATTTTTCAGTTAATATAATAGTTAATAATCCATGCATTTTAAAACTACATATGTTTGATCTTTTTAGCATCACTGTAATACTTTCTTTACCCATCATCTGAGCAGTGCACTTCCATTTGCGGGATTGAAATGTACAAATGCACAGGCCTGCATTTGATAAAATCAGCCATTAATGTACTTGGTACTGAGGTGGCTTAGTTAATAAAATATTCTTTAGGCAGTCTTTGATAGTTCTTTTCAGCCAACATTTATATGTAATGTATTCACCCAGTGGTGGAGGAATATATTTAAGACATTGTTGATTGTCTACACATAAAAAACATGACATTTATATGTTGTGACTCGTTCATATTTGAATTGCCTTGAATTGTATTGACATGAAGGTAGTCAAACTAGCCAGAGGGTACATGACGATATTATTAATAAGCCGTTCAAGCCATATTCTATATACAACAGAGTCAATTAATAATGGCCATTTGCATGCATTATAATTTGTTTTATTCATGTATTATATGTTTTAATGTTGTTTGTTTGTGTTGCACCTTGTAGAATCAGTCATGAAAGTACCCAATGCAGAGGTGGTTTAGTTATAAAGCATCCTTTATGCAATTTGGTTTTCTTTGGTAGCCACATGAAAACATTAAATCAAGGAAATCTTGGCAGAATGTAGCCAATTAATTTTGAAGTTTTTTTGTTTTAAAAGTTACCAATGTTTAAAAAAGTTACTTATTAACTTGACTATATCTGTGTTGGGAAGACAATGAAATATGGATGCAAGGGGGCTATGCTGTATGACACAACAATATGCTTGGTTTCTAATTTGGTCACTAAAAAGGCTTTGATTTTATCAGTTGTGGGAGGTTGTTTTCACAATAACACCACAGAAGAATTATACTAAGAATATTGCATACGGTGCTAATTTTGCAGGAACTCTTCCATTCATTTCTGGTTGATGCATTCTGTAGGCTTATCGCTTTCTTTCTTTCTTAAAGGACAGTCAACAAAGTAACACTTGTTCGTGAGAACGCCTTTGACTTTGGTACAGCAGTGTGACAGGGCAGGAGCGACTCCGACAGCATGCAAGTGTCGGTGCGCGCACATTGGCTAGCAGTTGGTCACATGACATTATCTAACAACACAGTGCACTGTTCGTACTAACACTAACCTTTTATCATAGCATAGTAATTTGGATTTATTGTTTTTAAACTTGGGTGTCCACTTTTAATATGTTTGTGTTATTTGGTTCATTTATTTTCTTAAACAATATTTTGCATTTTTGAGAACTTTATATTTTGTGAATGTTAATTTGTGTTTAGAACAAGGAGTTATACCAGCCATGCCATCAGATAGTCAATATGAGTGACAGTCTTTCAAAATTTTGCATAGATAATGCTTTTAATTAATTTGGAGGGTTGAAAAATAACAAACAAGCACTGCACTATCAACACAAGCTAACTGCATTTTTATACAGCTTATCTTAGGATGCATACGATATAATTCAAACTGATATCTTGTTGTATTACATAGCAATTACAAATAGAATATTAACTAAACGAATATAATACATGATAACTATGACCAATATGTGTAGCGGCCATGAGTAGATACACAAAAGTATTCAACAAAACTTTGCAAACTAAAAGGAGACATTATTTATTTTTTCCTTTGCATCTATTCAAAATCTTAAAGGAATTTTGTATAATTGACAGCTAGTAATTCATACTTGATTGTTGGACAACAAAATGGTAACTTGTGTAATTTCTTTTGTAAATTCATGGCTATATCTAATTATCTGTAAGGATTGCACTTTGAAGCTACATATGGAAGCCAACTTATAGAATTTTACTCAAGAAATATGCTTTAGTTTAAAAATATTTTTGATGATGTTAATATGATGTATTTGTCCTGTTGACAGTTCTGAAGACGCTAGAGACTCATGTGACACGGACCCATCTGACGAAGACTACCTAGAAGAAACAAGACTTTAAAACCCCAACCACCAAGTTGCGACAGAGTTGGTTCATGCGAAACTGTTGCCAAACAAGACACCAGGTGGCAGCAGTATGCCTTTTTAATATCGTCACATTGACAAGCCGCTAGATGGCAGCACAGCAATGTTGCCTCTCAATTCTGATGTTATTTTCAGACTTGTATAAATATCTGAATTATTTTCTCTCCGTAAAAAGAAAGCAGTGTACTTTGTGTGTAAAGATGCATGACACAGTTAAGGGCTTTAACATATTACAATGCGGCTAGATGTATGCAGTGTTCTTGCCATTCTATTCAATTCTTGACTGCTACAGTGACTACTTAATCGTTTGCAGAGCTAGTGCCATGGCTACAATAATATAATTTGGCCAAGGTGTACGATTTAACAGAGATGTCTAGTTAAGCCTACTTCGTAATTCTAACAAACTCCAGTATGTATTCATTGATGTAAGGTGAAAGTGTTTTGAAACTGATCTGTAATTAGAAGAAATGTTATGTATGTGGATGGCATATATATCAAACATCCTGCATAGGAAATAGCAGCCTCTGGTTGCTGTTCATATTGACAGTTCAGCGGTTAGATAAGTGTCGTCTCGTCTAGCCTTAGATGTGGCTCTGTGGAAGTCTGTATATAGTTTGCATGTTGTATTTTGTGTAACCAGTTGTAAGTGGCATAATAAAACGTACATTTTACATCAGGTCTTGTTTTAATCCAATATCTCCAAATATGTTACATTTCGGTAACTAGACAGTAATGCAAATCTCATGTAGCTATCTTGCATCAATCATCAGATTGCACATTCTGTGAGGCTGTATATTCATGACTTCACATCTTCAGTGTGCATTTCTAGACCATAATGTCAAAGTTCTACTGAACCATGTCTAGGGGTTGGCCCCCATCAATGCTTGGGCAGGTTTCTACTGAACCACGTCTCTAATGGTCGGCCCCAACGCTCGGGCAGGTTTTCAACTAAACCACGTCTCTTGTGGTTAGCCCCCAATGTTTGGGCAGTTTTTCTACTGAACTATGTCTCTAGCGGTTGGCCCCCAACATTTGGGCAGATTTATACTGAATCACGTCTCTAATGCTTGGGCAGGGTTCTACTGAACCACATCTTCAGTAGTTGGCCCCCAATGCTTGGGCAGGTTTCCACTGAACCACGTCTCTAGTGTTTGGTCCCAATGCCTGGGCAGGTTTCTGGCCCCCAACGTATGGGCAGGTTTCTACTGAACCACATCCCTAGTGGCTGGCCCCTTACATACGGGCAGGTTTCTACTGAACCACGTCTCCAGTGGTTGGCCCCCCAACGCTTGAGCAGGTTTCTAATAAACCACGTCTCCAGTGGATGGCCCCCAACACTTGGGCAGGTTTCTACTGAACCAAGTCTCCAGTGGTTGGCCCCCAATGCTTGGGCAGGTTTCCACTGAACCACATCCCTAGTGGCTGGCCCCTAACGCTTGGGCAGGTTTCTGGCCCCCCAATGCTTGGGCAGGTTTCTACTGAACCACATCTCCAGTGGTTGGCCCTCCAACGCTTGGGTAGGTTTCTACTGAACCAAGTCTCCAGTGGTTGGCCCCCAAAGCTTGAGTAGGTTTCTACTAAACCACATCTTTATAGCTAGTGGTTGGCCCCCAATGCTTGGGCAGGGTTCTACTGAACTACGTCACTAGTGGCTGGCCCCCAATGCTTGGGCAGGTTTCTACTGAACCACGTGTCTAGTGGCTGGCCCCCAATACTTGGGCAGGTTTCTACTGAACCACATCTCGTGGTTGGCCCCCAATGCTTGGGCAGGTTTTGTATTGAACCACATTTACGGAATGGCCCCCAATGCTTAGGCATGTTTCTACTGGACCAAATCTCTAGTGGCTGGCCCCAATGCTTGAGCAGGTTTCCACTGAACCACATCCGTAGTGGCTGGCCCCTAACGCTTGGGCAGGTTTCTACTGAATCACGTCTCTAGTGGCTGGCCTCCAATGCGTGGGCAGGTTTCTACTGAACCACGTCTCCAGTGGTTGGCCCCCAACACTTGGGCAGGTTTCTACTGAACCACGTCTCTAGTGGTTGGCCCTCCAATGCTTGAGTAGTTTCTACTGAACCAAGTCTCCAGTGGTTGGCCACCAACGCTTGGGTAGGTTTCTACTAAACCACATCTTTATAGCTAGTGGTTGGCCCCAATGCTTGGGCAGGTTTCTACTGAACCACATCTCTAGTGGCTGGCCCCTAACGCTTGGGCAGGTTTCTACTGAACCACATCTCCAGTGGTTGGCCCCCAATACTTGGGCAGGATTCTACTGAACCACGTCTGTAGTAGCTGGCCCCCCAATGCTTGGGCAGGTTTCCATTGAACCACGTCTCTAGTGGCTGGCCCCCAATGCTTGGACAGGTTTCTACTGAACCACATATACTGGCTGGCCCCCAATGCTTGGGCAGGGTTCTACTGAACCACGTCTCTAGTAGTTGGCCACCAAAAACTTGGGCAGGTTTCTACTGAACCACGTCTCGTGGTTGGCCCCCAATGCTTGGGCAGGTTTCTATTGAACCACATTTACTGGATGGCCCCCAATGCTTGGGCATGTTTCTACTGGACCACATCTCTAGTGGCTGGCCCCAATACTTCAGCAGGTTTCTACTGAACCACATATACTGGCTGGCCCCCAATGCTTGGGCAGGGTTCTACTGAACCACGTCTCTAGTGGTTGGCCACCAAAGCTTGGGCAGGTTTCTACTGAACCACGTCTCGTGGTTGGCCCCCAATGCTTGGGCAGGTTTCTATTGAACCACATTTACTGGATGGCCCCCAATGCTTGGGCATGTTTCTACTGGACCACATCTCTAGTGGCTGGCCCCAATACTTCAGCAGGTTTCTACTGAACCACATATACTGGCTGGCCCCCAATGCTTGGGCAGGGTTCTACTGAACCACGTCTCTAGTGGTTGGCCACCAAAGCTTGGGCAGGTTTCTACTGAACCACGTCTCGTGGTTGGCCCCCAATGCTTGGGCAGGTTTCTATTGAACCACATTTACTGGATGGCCCCCAATGCTTGGGCATGTTTCTACTGGACCACATCTCTAGTGGCTGGCCCCAATACTTCAGCAGGTTTCTACTGAACCACGTCTCTAGTGGCTGGCCCTCAACGCTTGGGCAGGTTTCTACTGAACCACGTATCCAGTGGTTGGCCCCCCAATGCTTCGGCAGGTTTCTACTGGACCACGTCTCTAGTGGTTGGCCCCCAAGCATAGGCAGGTTTCTACTGAACTATATCTCTAGGTTGGCATCAATCAAACATTTGGAAAGTTGGATGTAGACACAACAAACAATGAGGCAAGATGTAATCTGGTGAATATTTATTACTGCGCAGTCCACGTCGAGTCAATGATGGAACACTCGATGGAGGCCAACAGATATCATCTACAAACGACGACCGCGACGACCACCCTTCCTCCTGGTGCTGTCTGATGGAATTGGAGTAACATCCTCTGTGAACAGAATGCAAACAACTCAATCACACTACAACCAGAGTGCCAATGCTGATCTAACATTCAGTTTTTCAGGTGGCATTATCTAACTTGATCTAACACAATTTAAAATCTAATTACAGTAGTGTTCCTCACACTCTACTACAATCAGATCTGCACTGATAGGTGGTCATCCAGATTAAAAATGCCTACCAACAAATAATGTACTTTATCAGGAAAATATAGGATTTTTTTTAAATAATAGAATTGCAGTAAAACAATATATTGGAATGTTGGATGCCTCTGTAACCAATATTACTAAACAACAAAATCAATGGATCACTGCAACTCTGCAATATTGAGACTCCAGTATGGTGGAAGAGAAACGGATAATGTGTAAGAACAACCAGGGGACCCATGCAAACATTCTTATGAGCTCATAAGCTTGACATTGTTCTTTTGAACCATTTCAGTACTACAGCCCTGACCAGCTGTGACCACAGAATACTGCATTCCCTGTGAATATGCAAGAGAATGGACTACCTCACTTCAAGTCAAAATTTTAGCAACAAAAATGCATTTTATGAATAGGAATGTTATATATTTTCGGAAAGTATGATAATCGGCGAATCAAATGAGCCATATCATTTTACATTCCGTCGTCATGGTAACCAACAATCCAAGATGGCCACCAAGATTTCAACGTTTTTGCAGTTGCTGAATTCGCTTGTATACCAAGTTCACCGACATCGTTATTATGTTGATGGCCGACAGAGAAGATTCTTCGATAAAACTATCAAATAATCTGTCCAAAACATACGGTGGTAAATCACTAGTTGAAGTAATGCCGTCCGCCATTGTGGCCACTGCAGATTTTAATAATCCATCATAAAAAACGTGAAAATCACTAAACTATTATTGAGCGATAATAAACGATGACCATTGCTGAACAGCTAATTTATTCGCCCTGACAACTGCACACAACAAGTGGCTCCATATAGTGGATTATTATGAATAAAAATGATTTGAATAGCAGACATCGTCAATGCCGAAAAACAGCCTGTCGTACTGAAGCGTCACAGACAGTGCGGCCGGAAAAACAGCCTGTCGTACTGAAATGGTTAAAAGTGGATTTCACTGTCTAACAAGTTCACAGTGTTTTGTATTCTGAAAATGGTCAACACTGGGATAATTCGCCGAGTCATGCTGTCAATGTGTCACAAAAATAGTGTCCTCATTGACATGGCAGCAGATTTTTTCATATTGAATGTTGGATTATCCTTATGAACTGGACAAGTGCACTGTTCGATATGCATATTCAATGGTTTTGTGGAGCTCTAGTAAATATGTTTAACCCTTGGAGTGTCTCGGGCCGAATTTCCGTACATGCCTTTGTTATAACAATTTTAATTTCCTTCACGTGCAACCGACACACAAACATTTGGTATATATGGATAGCCGACAGATTTTTTGAGATTGTGTATATCTATTCATGAGCAGATTCAATGACAGCTACTCAATCTAGCTTACAAAACATGTGACGTGGTTGATGCCCATTTTGGTAATTTTACTACGTCCTGCGTACTGAAATTACGCATCCATTCATAAAGTCTAGACCACAGCACATGTGGCATTGATGGAAAACTGTCATTGGCCGATCTGCCAAAATTACATCAGTGGGCTGACTTAATTCAGTGAATCAGAACCATAGTATCAAATGTAGTGTCATCACCCCTCCAAAGCGAAAGTCGAAAACAAAATGGTGGACGGGTGTTTGGCAACTTATCCACTTCGAAAGTTTCTGCATCAATATTTTGAAAAAAAATGTCTGACAGTATTCATAATTAAGGTTATTACACTACTTCAGATAATTAGAACTTTGGTGTTTTTTTATGTAAAAATTCAATAAATTAGCAGCACGATGTTTCTCCGGGCAAGCATGCAACGGTAACGAGTGCGGAAGTGATCGGCCTGCTTGAATAGGCCTATATTGTTGGAAAAAAATCTAAAGTTCTCAACAGATTCGTTTCATTTTTGTGTTATTTGGCAGCCAACATATATGGCTACATTTGTCTCACTGGATGTAGGGAGTACAGCCACTCAGTAATTATCTGGCAGCATGATGAAATGGGTTTTTAAAATATTTTTGGATGAAGTTCAGATAGAAACATCCCCATGATTTAGTATAAGATAGTTATTATGATAAAGCATTCCTTTAGCAATATAACGATACCTCATTCATATTTTTATGACAAATATTAACAGTTATTATTTTTATAGGAACAGTATGTTACAGAGGATTTTCAGTGGTCACTTCTAGGATTAACATAACAAATCAAAACAAAACGAGTTTGGATACAAGTCACTTACCAATACGGCCGATCTTCATGCCAGCGCGGGCAAGCGCTCGGAGTGCTGACTGAGCCCCTGGTCCGGGGGTCTTTGTCCTGTAAATGTATGCAAAAATACAACTTTGGATGATCTTCAAGTAATAATAGTATTGATGAGCAACAGACGATGAGGACCACATCACTGTCCAGTCAGACACGCAGCTGTATTCCTAATATATGCTATATACAATGGAGAATAAAAGAAACAAAAAGGGTAAACAATTATTGACACTGCTGCAAGAAACTGGCTGCTTCCAAAATAAAAAATGCTAAAACTAAGTTTTATGATAAACGTTTTTCAAGTTTGCCATGTTTAAAAATGTTTTTAGAGTCATCACTAATGCATTCTCATATGGGCAGTATTTGTATCTGCATGAACCCCTTCTGGATACCCCATACAACATATATATTACTAATCAGTGCAGCTTCTAACAAAACCAAGTTGAATTAAATGATAATTTTCCCTAAACTATGAGATGACCCATCTGATTTTTATGTTCTGTGACATAATGTTCCATTATGTGGTAGTTAATTCCCCCGGATGTAACCAAGAATCTTTTAACATTGCATCAGATTGGTTAATGAAGCAGCTGGAACAAAGTTCATCACCCATGGTAGATGAGAATGGAATAAACCACTCTAGCTTCACTAAGACCGACCTGTTTCCACCGGTAGCACGCAGCTTGATGTGCAGGGCGCTGATCTTCAGTGCTTTGCAGCGTTCTGCAACATCCTGGGCAGCCAACATGGCGGCATATGGAGAGGCTTCGTCACGGTCGGCCTTCACCTTCATGCCTCCCGTCACACGCACAATGGTTTCCCTGCACAAGACAACAGACATTCAGTGCAGTTTCATAAAAGTAATGAAGACACCATTAGAACTGCAAACTAACAGAAAGATCATGACTGAGCAAAATGTAAAAAATCTAATGACAAGAAAGATTGAGGGAAAACGAATAAAAATACTGGATAATCTGGCAACATGGTTTAGAGGGTCATAATTGTCAAACCTTGCAAGACAGAAGAATACTAAGAATGACTCAATGCATATTCTAAACCTAAAACAAACAAGCTGTATGCTTCATATCAAGCCCTAACTATTATGTTGTTCTGGGAGTTTGAACAAATTCAGAAGCTACATTTATCTGCTCTGATTATATAACCATATGCTAAAACTAAGTTAATATACATGACCGACTCACAGAGAGGATATATATTTGTTCAATCATAATGATATCATGCCTGCAAGCTAGATGAGACTAATGACAAACTACTGCACAATTCAAAGCCTCAGTATGACTAATTTAATATTACTTTTGTTATCATACTGTACTTACTTGCCCGACAGATCTGTGACGTGCACGAATGTATCATTGAAGCTGGCGAAGATGTGGGCAACGCCAAACACATTCTCACCCTCCATGACATTAGGTCCGAGGACCACCTGTTCTTCCTTCTGAGTCTTGCCTTTTCGTGGTGCCATTTCTGCAACTAATACAAGTCATGGTTGGCATTAAATATTCAGGGTGCACGGTGGATTTAATTGACAGGTAGTCCGTCGGACTAGCTGACTCAGAAACAACTAGTCCTCATATTGTTTTACTAGTCCTTAAAAATCAATCATACTGTGGTATCATATATGTGTGACAGTTATAGCACATAGTAAAAGTGGCTTTATTTCATAAAGAAAACAAGCCGTTTCCCATTTCAATTAAATGTTCAACTAAATGTGTCATTAATAGAAACAAATACATGTGATTTCGTAGATCCAATTGCAAAGTTATCAGAAGAAATGACTAGTTTAATCAGGGGCAGCAAACAGGAGTCGTGGACAAGGCGATTCCAGCAGAATTTGAAGCCTGACGGCGACAAAGGACCGACATTGTCGGACTAAGTTGCATCATTTGCCCTATACTTTTCATTAGCGTTTTCTTTCCCGAAGCTGACTAAACAATCAGTAACATTGCTGGCGTTTGGTAACTTGCTAAAATAATCACCCAATGCAGGAATAACGCAACTACCATCACGACGGGATAGCACGTAACGATGTCAGTAACCCGCGCATGTATGTTTGTCCATCACTCATGGTCGCTAGGTGGCACTACCTATCCTACTCTAACCGGATGTAAACAGCCGCCATTTACATTCACTGCGTTCAGCAAGTTTCCGATCTGACGGTCGTACGGAATATTTAGCTGCCTGTGATAAAATGCTACCTTACTGTCTGATTTTGTTTTATTCCATCACAACACCCAACTAGCGTATACATAGCGTAAATTAATTTACATAATAACAGCTAGTCCGATGGGACTGCTCAACTAAACATGGACTAGTCCGATCACTGAAACTACTCGTCCGGGACGATCGGACCGGCCTTATTTCGCAGCCTGAATATTACTTCAAAAAACAAAGGACGCCCAATGTCTATGCTGAGACTATTGAAAAGAGAACTGTAATTTAATAATCAGAAATTTGTTTGAGGTATTATGTACAATTTAGTTGTTTGCATAAAGTGCACACAACATGGCACATGACTTTTGAGCCAGTGTATGTGACTTCCCACGGTTTAGCAGATGCAGTATTGCTGAAATTTACATGTAAATGTGGTGCATCAAAATGAGCGAGGTCCAGCCAGCAGAATGTTTTTACAATTTTAGTGTCTACAGCGAAGTTACTAACAATGTTGGACGTCCTGGCACTCATCATTATTTTAGGCCATTCCTTGTGGCTACAGACAAACATTTTTGACTGCTCTCGTACACGAAAATGGCACCATTCGCCAGTCCTCATATACCAGAATTGCGCACTGCGGGTAAACCAGAATAGTACAATTCTGGTATATATATCAATACCTAAATTAGGTTCATCCTGATAATTATGCCTCATCTCAATCATTGATTCTCAAGGACAGTATAAGAAGGTGGATGTTGCTAAGAGGCATAATTTAGACGTTTTAGGCAAGTTAAGTAAAAGATTGGGCACTTGTGTCAAATCTGGACCCATCTTGATTCCGCTGTTACATAACTCGAGTTTTGCCTAACTTTGATACCTCAGTGCGTTAGTTCCATCATGCAACATCATCCCAGGCATATTTATATTACGAAAACATTGCGTCTTAGCGCACTTTCGAAGCCCAAATAGCGACCCGGCTTGCGTTAGTCTGCACTGCTGCGGTCACCGTATCGCGCCCTTTAAATGAGCGACATAGCAACGTACCATGATGCAATCCGGGGCTCAAAAGTGTGCTAAGACACAATATATTCTTACTTAAATACGTCTGGGACAATGTTGAATGACAGAACTAACGTACTAATCTATTCTAAGCCAAAGTTAGGCAAATTATAAGGGCGAAATTTAGGTGGGTCCGGATTCGATACCAGTGCCAAAGAGTGTCATCCTTTATACCAAAACATCTTACAGATCTAAATTTACGACACACAAATAGGACTAAAAAAATAAATGCAGATCCGACTTCTGTCAACGTGATATTGATAGTTATAACCGAGTGATCGCCGAGATGTCAACAACATCGGTCTTTATACAGTTCACGTCCCGTAAATGCTAAGGACCAATTAACCTCAACAGGAATTGTAATTTGGGCTGCCATAATTTCACTTTACAAACATTGCCTACAAATATGAAATAAAGGACATGACAGACAAAAACGGAGTTAGTGAACGGTTTGTTTTGGCTGTCCGAACTGCAACAGCGTGAGCAACACACGTTGTAATGTTGTTAAAAAGTCATAACAAGAACGTCTATGTCAAGAGAAAATATAACACTGATATGTAAAAATTATACTTTCATCCAAGTGCTTTATTAAAATAATGTATTTCCGCTCAATGGGTGGATGTTAGTGGATTTCCTTCGAATGATAACACAAACTATGCCGACCTTTTAATGGCTGCTGTAAGAGAGAACTCGCGAGATTTTCCTGCGCACCTGCGAGATCTCGACGATGACCGGACAACGACGAACTTTCCCGACAGGATTTGTTATTGTTAGCCGTAGTTTGTGTAGTAAATACGGTCGGGTTTTTTGACTTAGGGTACATAAAACCATTTTCCATAACAGGTATGATCATGTAAATGCATAGTACAATAACCTTGGTACACGGTAAAGCCTATTCGTTGGCATTTAAGCCATGTATTGACAAGAAAACGGAGCGAAAGGTAGTCGACAGGTCCGCGCCGTCAATTTGCTCTCTGATCAGACGGTCATTATCACTACGTCAGGAGTGACACCAACAAGGGTGCCACTGTCATTGTCCGGCGCTCTCCGACCAATCGACCAAACATGGACTTTATATTCGACTGGGAGGGAGATGTCGATAGGTTTTCATTCGAAGATAGTGACCGTTTCGAAGAAGACTCTCTTTGTTCATGGATAAGCGAGCCGGAGAGTCTATGCAACAACTGGCGAGGCTGGCGGAACTGCAAGCAACAAAGTGGCGGCGGTGCCCAACTGAGCACCACAACTAGCCGCGACAGTGATACCGGTAAGACGTCCATTTCGTGTTGGAAATATGTTAATATAAGTCTACGAATGTTATGCCAAAGTTGGAAGTTTCAGCATTTGACTTTAAGGTTGATGTTAAAAATAGCGCTGTGTCCGTGATATCACAACTAGATTTCTAGTCTAAAGGTAGCACTATCAGACACTGACTCCACCAAGTCTGAGACAGCCTCTGTCAGACTCTTATAATAGTCAAATTACTAAAAATGTAAGATACTAATTAGTTTGCACGAGTAATTAATTGGCGATTTCTGGGTAGCACAATGTCGCTAGACAATCGGACACGTCCCTTCTGAAAAGAAACAAGAAACTATAATTAAGACATATGTATGTAAATTGGTTAATCGATGCCTTGGATGGACAGTTAATTAATGTTTAACGTATACCTGTAAGATTTCTTACACAATCTTCAGGGCATTCTTTGAAACATATGTGAAGTTTATACGCTTCATGAACCCAGAGGTGCAGTGGCTAGAGCTTCGGACTCTTAACCTAGAGTACCCAGGTTCGAATCCTGTGCATGCTGTGGTGTCGAACCTTGGGCAAGTTCGTTCGCTATTTCACTTTACATTGCTTCAGTTCAGTTCAGATATTTGTGTACAAATAGTCTTCGCGCATTAATTGCAGCATGGCTGGATGCTTCCCAGAGAAGTTGAGATGGTGTTCGATTTAATAGCTCAGCCAGGGAGTGAAGTGTAAAATGCTTTGAACAGTCACGAGGACTGAATTCTGCGCTATATAAGAACTTACCTTTACTTTTTACTTTAATATCTTCACGTTTGCAATTTTTATGTGGGCTGTATCCCAAAATTGAATGTAGATTAATTCTTACTAGATGGTCTGTGCAAAATTTTACCTAACTGAAAGTTCAGAAGCAATGAAAATGGTAAGACCTATCTCTATGAGTATTGATAGAGTCGCAATTGCCAGACAGTGTTTAAAATGATCAGGTACATTAATCACATATATTTTCTATCATTTTGAAACTATATCTCATGTCTCTATGATCTTCTGTAACTATTTATGATAATTACCTTGTAAATGTAACATTTAAATCCTGAACATAAAATCATTGCCGTCAGGCTTCATTAATCTAGAAAATTCAGTGAATGTTTTGGTGAATAAGTAAATACACTATTCTAATTCATACTCACGTTTTAATTTACCATGTTTATGTCATTAAGTGACATTGTTTGATTTGGTGTATTAAAAGTTAATAAATAACTAGTACTTATACCCTATATATTCCCCGAAGAGTACAGGATATTATTAGTGTGCACAAACTGCATGTATGAACAAACAGACAGTCATCCAGTAAACAGTCCTGCACAAAGAGATGTGACTAACAGCTTCAGAGAACTGACCTCTATGTACTTGGAGAAGTTGGGGTGTGTTATTCATTTTCTGGTGATAATCACTTGTGACTTGTAGTACACACATTCCTGTATTTGATCTATACCTGACACACGCACTCATGCATGCACTCACACACACGCACACGCGCCCACACACACATGTATATATAATCATACTTCTTATAGAAAGACTGTCTAACATACATACACACATTAGTTTTGTCTCATATAGTTCTACAGATAAATTAACATTGTTTTAATATTTAATATTTTTTATAACTTTGCACAAAGGATAGTTGGAGAAAAAAAGTTAACAACTCTATTTTGTGGAGTTTCTAAGTACTCTTAAAACATACACACTCCTTTTCAAAAGCTGCGTTTAGTGCGTTATAATAATTTTGGGTCATTCCATGTGAACGTAACAAAAATTCCTTAAATGTGTGCACTCATCTCATAATTTTTTTATGAATCAGTTCAAATGTAAGATAAGCAAGAATCCAAAATTTTAGTGTTCTAGCTCCAGTAGTTTTGGAGCTATGTCAGTTTGAAATTTTGGACTTCACAGCTAATATATCTTGAACTAATCAACCTATGTCAATTGATTTTGTGGAATTGTTCCCTATAATGGGAATATCATAGAAATCTAATTAGAGCAAAATGTCCAACTCCTATCATAGCTCGAAAACTACTGGGGCTAGAATGCTCAAATTTTAGATTCTTGCTTATCATACTAAAGGCTTTCATGAAAATTCATTCAAAAATTGAAGAGATGAGTGCCACACCCATTGGTTGCGTTCACATGGAATGACCCTTGTATCTTGAATAACATTTCTGGATATTGTAGGTAATGCTATTGAAACGAATGAAAAATTATCATGTTAAGTTGTTTAGCCATGGTTGGCATTAAATTGGCATTGTTTCACATGGAAACATATTCAAAAAAATTGGTAAAATGTCATCACCTGAATGTCACATTTACATTTTTTCTCAACATAGGGACAAGTGTATCGATTTATTTAGTGTCAAAGTTTAAGAGAACTAAAACTCTTCCATGGTAAACAAATACTCTTTTAATGTAAGGGGTGTAATTTGATCTGTCATTGCTAGCAATCAGCAAACCAAATGGGATTTGTTTAGTGAACACCTAATCATACTTGACACTTCACTATTCCATGTAATGGTAAAGTTATTTTTAACAAATGTTTGTATACAGCAGTCACACATCAGGCATGTTTAGATTAATGGGTCATTGAACTATCATCTGCACATATAATAGACAATGGTACTGTACCAATGACCGACCTCAAGTTTCAACATGTTGGTTAATATAATATAACCAAACTGATATTTTTACACTCATACGTTACTGGTGCATGTACAAATTCCACCAACATACTGGCTGGAATTACAGTGCATTCTCTCAAGTGCTACATAAAACATTAATGTTCTGAGTGAGACTTGACCCAACAATGATACCTAACACACAATCAATTTCTGGATGAATTCAGCCAAGCGTGACAGTGTCATGGTCTCAGTCCAGTCCTCCACACTGAAGCACTGTACGACTGACATGTGCTTATTTGACCTGTGTACGTATCTAACATGCAATTAAATATTTGGCTAATCCTGCAATTGGTGCACTTTGATTTTAAATTGTTCAACATTTTATTGGGTCTCAATGCTCACTCCACCTGCATTTAGCCTTCAAAATATTGTACATAACATATATTAATATCAATAGTGTTTTAGGTAATTGTCCAGTTATAAAAAATATGATAAACTACAAAGAAACAATGATTCAACACTAGAGTGTTCTTTCTTGTTCATATTAACTTAAAACTGAATAATATTGAAAAATAATGACCTGTGTGAAAATGCAAAATAGCAGTGGTCATTAAACAAATACTGTGCTAATTTTGTGAAGCATGTCACTGTCAGATTGTAAAGAATATCTCAGAACCTAAACTGCATAGATTGTATGCGTTGTCGTAGACTCTCGGTATTTGGAACACGGAAGGGCAACATATGAACTCTGAAAGGGTGCAAGATTATTATGCAGACTCTTACTAATACTATTTTTTCTGGGTAACCCCCCAGCACACCACCCATCTCAGTAACATTTCATGAGAGTTTGAAGATGTTGAAAACTGTTGCACATTTATGACTACTGTTATAAATTTAGCCTTTAGTTTGACACATTACCTAATGATGATGTACATAATAATTCAGTTAACATACATACATATACGTATGTATAATCATTCTTAAAATATACTGACTGTTAATAACAATGTACCATATATCTACAATTGTTATATGAGCTATATTGTAATCGTAAGAAATAGATCCAACAATAAATGTAGAATAATTCATACAAGATTGCTTCTAGATGTTTAATTCAGTGTTAATTTGTAAAATATTTATTCTGAATTTGACACAGATAAACATTAGATTAGTTGCACATACTCAATTTAAAGACAAATTTGATTAATGTGCACAATGTAACACATTTTTGTAGTCCAATTGTGCTCAATTAATTTGCTAACAGTGCACAGGCTGCTCACAGGTAATGTGTTGTGTCTGACAGCTACTCAGTCAATGGAGGCACATTGACATAGACCATTATGTAGGGGTCACACACTGGTAGATACCTGATGGGACTGGTTGATAGTCATGGCGAAGTTTGCAGTGATTTGCCTGTGAATGTATACATTATTTATCTTTTATTTCAATCTTACAAGAAACTTGCAAACAAATGAACACGCACATGTAGTGTACACATGTTTTTATGCTTCTGCATGTTCTTTGTATTTAAATATACCGGGTATATATATATATATATACATATATATATATATATATATATGAAGGGTTTCAGGCCAAAACGCCATTTTATAAATTTCGCTCAAACCCGGAATAAACATTTGCTTAAACACATGTTGAGCTAGGGTACTATTTAATTTATATAAAACTGCAATCAATCCCCACGAAATGATGTGCACTAAAGAGCGTTTGTTTTCAAAACACATTATTAAAGCGGCGTCTGTCTTTTTTGTTAAAACGCGATATATATCCATGTTCAGCCAATCAGCACCGCCGTGCCGCATGTGCAGCTATGCGGAGTGACGACGCGAGCTGTATGAATATACAGTATTTGGATAACAAAATAATTTAAAATAAAATTTTGCGTAACAAATGTGCAACTAATATTTCAGAGTTTGCCAACATTCTCTATGATTGTGAATTCTAAATAAGGTATATATATATCAACTTAATTTGCAAGTTGTTTACATCTTTGAAGATGAAGCACAAAAATGACTGTCAAAACGAAGAAAATGGATATATATCGCATTTTACCATGAAACCCTTCACATATATATATATATATATATACATATATATATATATATATATACACTCCTAACAGCAGCATACGTCGACCACATATGCATAAGGAACCGCCTTAGGCAGACCGCCATTTTTAAGCAGACCAGGGGCCGGTTTCGTGAAGCGTACTTAAAGTTAAGCAAGTAATTAGTGGCACATATTTGCGTAAACTCCTATGTTCACTTAGATTGCATTATTTACTAAGACAATCATCTTAGCATTAAGAACGTTCTTAGCCGCTTCACAAAACCGGGCCGTCTGCATAAGTTTTGAGCCCTAGTTGCGTAGACGATGTCTTTTATTATAAAATTTGAACTGTTAATATACGTAATATACCCAGATGTGTAACGATATCAATAATTATTTGCACCCAAAAAAATAATATTATGTATATTTGGTTTACGTATGCTACTGATAGGAGTATATATATATATATGCACTCACAAGAATTTGAATGTAAATGAGCATTGCATGTAGCCATATTGAAATGATCTGTATGTATAATACAGGCATATATAGTATATATTTTGAAGATGATACATTGAGCTTACAATAATCTCTATAAAGGGAATATGCAATTAAATGTGTTGTATAATAATAATTGCCCCAAATGGGTCAGTCTTGAAGTGGATGTTTCCAGCAACTGATGCTAAATTAATGTAATATATAATGTAACACTATATTTTATGTACCAGCACACAGTTTAAAGATTAATTTGTGTTTGAATTTACATGAGAACTTTAAAGGTCACCAGATTCCTTCTATATGCCACATATATAAACCTTGTATATATATATATATATGTATATATATATATATATATATATATATTAGTTCTCTGTTGTGTGTCTTCCTTTGTAGCTAAGGGGTGTACTTCCCGTTGTAGAAAAAGAGTATGTATGGAGACAGGGCTATGATTTTTGTGTGAATCTGCTGAAATCAGAGTGACACAGTTATAGTTATAGTTATACTTTGTAATTCACTACTTCCATTAAACACGTAACATTTGACATAATTTATGGAGTACTTTATATTTCAGACCATTGATTCTCTTTTAGAACAGAAATAGAATAAAATCTAGGAAATAGCCTAAATTATTCCTTTCATCTGTAGCTGAAAAGGGGACAATGTGGCTGTACTGGGAAGAATCCATAATGGGCCTCAACTAAAGTACAAATTTCTCATAATAAATGCCTCCTGTCATAGTGTCCAGCTGTTATTGGTCGCACTTGAGCGGCACACCAGATGAGACAGATGCACTGACCTAGTGGCTCTGTACAGAGTGTGAGAGAGCATGAACTGAGACCAGTTTATCGTACAGCTCACAGCGTATCAGTGGAGAATTATGTCAAAGTCTCCTTATGCAGTCCATGCTAACTGCACCACCAGTCAGAGACTGTCCAACAGTAGCCTGCTGATAGAGCGAGAATGAAACGGTGAAGCTAACTCTAATTATATATTGTAATTACAGACATACATGTGAAGCTAACTCTAATTATATATTGTAATTACATATATACATGTGTTTGCATCAAAGTGACTTCTTTCTCCTGTGGTATTTAAAACATTATATTAATGAAATTGTATATTGATGCCTAGACAAGACAGGTGTATTTTTGTAATATTTATGAGTGTTATTATTAAATGCGTGCATATCAAATCAAAACACTATCTTGCAGACTGATCTTATTGCAGACTCTACACACAGTCACACACACGCGCGCACGCACAATGTTGCACACATGCACGCGCGCACACACACACACATACACACACATGCACACACACAGACATGTAATAGAAGTTCAACACACAATAATAATATCATTTCTATATAATTTTGGGGTTTCATAGACATGGTTCCGTGTCCTTCCAGCAGAAATGAGTTGTTTTGAGTCGTGTTGATGCAAGGTTGCCTGCTCATGACACCACTGTGGTGACAGCTGTCAGCAACATGGAGATAGTGGAAGCTGTCAGCCACATCAGTTGCTGGTCCATTGATGGTGTGTCCCACAGCTGCCTTCCAAGGACTGTGGCTTTCTCCCTTCCACCTAAATGTCACAGGTTACGCGGGTGACCTTTACAAGTTTAACAAGGATCACTGTAATGTCATCTACATAGGTGATATACAAATTGTCTTGGGGAGTTGGGATAGTCTTGTTCCTGGCTTTGTTTAAGATTGTTAATGTTAAGCATTGCAAGTATTGCAGAAAGAGATCTTCTGTTTTTACTGTTAATATAAAAGCAAATACACTGTGATTACTGAGAGAAACGTTAATAAACATGGCAGTGCGTCCACAATAGCAAAGGATAATCATCTAATAATCACAGAGACAATTAACCAAGACAATGGCGCCACTTATCTAGCTGAACATTTATTAATTCACATTGATGCCGTTTGAATATCAGAACCAGGCAGCTTGATGGATAATGTATTGGCCACCACGTCTTGGTTTTGAAGCCGTTTTGGATCCCAAATCTCAACTTCCACACCTCATATTGCTGGATGGTGTTGGGGCCAATACAAAATACTATTTATGGTTTTGTGGATTTTGCAAATGTATGAGATGACCTCCCAAGTAACTGGTGGGATGTGTAGCACATTCACTTGTGTAACTTGTCACTGTAAACATCTTCAAATAGGGTTTGGCAAAGCATGTCACTATGTGGCAGATGTTTTGTCAACACCAGTTGTAGTATTGATGACACTTTGACCATCAACTTTACAGGTCAAGGGTTGTTTCAGCCAGGCAAGGGAAATGGGTGTAATGGTGCTCAAAATATACCGATTTACTGGTGAATCAGGAGGGGTTTGAACATTGAATATTGTATGCTGGTTTTTATTACATTTACAAGGGTTCGTAACATAACAGTTAAACATATTTAATGGAATAAAACAGTGGTCTTAGTTCACGCATAAGTTACAAGTATACAACAGAAAGTATGATCAGTTTATTATTAATAACCATCCTATCTGGGTCATGTGAGCCATTTTAGCAGGTGTATCTCATTGAATAATACCTTCTGATAGCTTCTATCATTATGACCTTAAAATAGATCATAGCAGTGTATTATTTTTGCAACATTTTAAAACAGTAGAGAAATTAGTCTACTTGATGCAGGTTTATGCGTAACATTGTAATACAGCCTGGATTTACCAGCAGTCACCAGTGTGTGCTTGGTTTCCCATATTGCTGCGGATGGAATGATGTCACTAGCACTTACCCATATATATAATAATAAGTTAATAACATATGTTTCTATAACAAATGTGCAAGTGCTACTTTAAGTATGATAAACTTCCTACAAAAAAGGGCACGTTTTAGAAAACATTTCGTCATTTTTCCAATTTGTCACTTTGGATATACGTAGCAGGTGATGATGAAGTGGCTGAAATGGGATATGTTGATTCGTTTATTTATTGCTATACATCACATTAAAAGAAATATGATTCTAAGTTAAGTGGAGAGCTGAATCCTGTGCACAGAAGATGAACTAGGTGAAGGTGAAAGGGGAAATATATAACATGTTATGGGAGGCTACAGTCTGCTTTATTTTCTGGTAACTGACGAATACTGTGTTTGCAGATGGACTGCAGGTGTCGCCGCTGGTCGAGCTCGCTGCACAGGCGGTCGCATGTCATATACCGTTTGAAGTCGTCGAACATTTCTACACACCAATCCCGGAGCAGTTGCAGCTCCGCATCGCCTTCTGGAGTTTCCCGGAGAATGAGGAGGACATCCGGTGAGTGGCACCTCACGCCGTCTAACAGTCAGTCGTGGATTAAACATTCATTGGCCTGAGGCACGCGACACTTTTGTGGGTCCTAGGTAGACCCATCGGCAGATCCAGAGAGGGTATTCTAGAGGGTCCTAAGACTTCTTATTGCACACCTTTGATACTTGTCAAAAAACTCTGGAATTAAATGAATATTGGGCGGGTTGAGCTGGAGCTTCAGCACAATTGTGCTGAAGAGGGGGGTGCTGTACAAATTTCTTCTCCTATATAAGTTATGTAATCCATAATGTATGTTGAACTTTCAAAAACATAGGGCCTAAGTCAGGATTATTCCCAGCTTGCAAAACTCTTTTGACCAATGAAGTACCAATGACACTTATGCAGTAGCCATTATTGGACAAATCATGTTTTGCTAGCTTGCTTTTGGTCTACAACAAATATGCTTGGGTATTTTAGCAGGCCCCTGGCCTTCGTGGACCCTTGGCACGTGCCTATATAGTGCCTATTAGTTAATCCCTCATTGCTAACAGTAACATATTGTACACTCTACTGCAGTGACACTGTACAACTGTTGTCTCAAGTTCCACACAACATATTGGTGGATGGTGTTTGAGCCAATACAAAGTGTTATTTACGGTTTTCTGTATTTTGTGAACTTGTGAGAGGATCCCCAAGAGACTGGTGGGACGTGTAACACATTCACTTGTGTACCTTGTCACTGTAAACATCGTCAAATAGGGTTTGCCGAAGCATGTCAATATGTGGCAGATGTTTTGTCAACATCTGTTTTCGTAGTATTGACGAGACTTTGACCATCAACTTTGCAGGTCAAAGACTTCTCCTGCCAGGCAGGGTAACTGGATGTAATGGTACTCAATATATAATGTCACACCTTCAGGTGACATCCATGATGAGGTGTCCCCAACCAATCATCTCTCTTGTTCTCTCAATTTGTCCAATTTTCAGTGTGTAATGAATCAAGTCATAAAACGTGACTTTCTGTGCATTCTACTTGATTCAAGACCCTATAGTTTGACTGCTAAAAGTTACCTTTTTTTAGCTGAAATTTTAGCAGAGAAGTCAGGCCCATTGGCTGCAGGCATTGCACCTGTCGCATCCCCCGCTGAAGCAGAATAGTTCTGCTTGAGGAACTAGTTCTGCTTGTTTCAAAAATGCGACAAAAAATGAATTGAGGCTTTGGGAAAAATGAGTTATTGTTGAACTATACCGTGAAAAATCCTCAACACAATCCCCAACACCCATGGGAAATTTCCATTACTATCCCTTTTGAACACCAAAAAAGAAACCTCCAACACTATCCCACTCCCATCTCCTGAAGTCATGTCTGACACAACAACCAAAAATCACTACCGTGTGCCAGTGTGGTAATTTATTTCCTGCGTTACTGCCGTGTGTGTGGTATTTACAACAATAAGCTGGTTGTCATCACCCCTTGACCTTGATTGAGATGATGGTTCACGACTCTTCGTTTTGAAGTTTTGTTTCTCCCTGGTTTGTCTTTGGTCAGGATTCTTGTCTTTGGCTGTGATGTCTGATTCTGTGGGGTTGATGTCTTGATGCCACCTTGGTGTAGTCTGTTTACAACAAAACATATAAAATATCAAACACCAGATATCAAACTGACAGGCAGCTGGTGTATTGCTCAGTAACAGTGGGCAACGAAACATGGATTGCATCCCATCTCAGATGCGATTCAGCAAATTCATCCTTGGTATTTCTTGCTCTGGATATTTTCCCGAGTTTATCCAGACATGACGGCTGGCTCAACTGGGGCTTTATGGTTACAGCAACTATAACAATGAAGTTCTGAATAAGTTAATAACAACCACTACTACTAGTGTCAGGATGCTAGCACTACATATTCCACTCTGCACAACCTTTGTTTGATCATGGTGTAGTTGCTTTGGGGTTAAGATTGGCCTAGATAGTTGCCAGCTACATATCTGAGAGCAAATTAATAATCATGAATGAGCACTGCTCATAATTAATTCACCCCACAACAGTGAGCCTGATACATTCACCCCATGGCAGTAAAAGCCTGATGCAATCACCTCATGGCAGTAACCATGATGCATCTGGTTTGATGGTTGTATAATTTATCTCTTTGTTTCGACATCAAATGTGTAAGAATTGCCTTCAGCAGTAAAGCATTCAATAAGATGCTAGAATACATATATAATAATGAGCCCACAGGCGCAACAAACAAGAATTATTAGGAAAAATCATCAACAGGGATCGATGCATAAGATGGTAAGAGTCATTGTTACAGCAAAGGACCGCCAAAGATTTACGGTGGGAGTGTAATTTCAAACAAATTGAACTGAGTATTTTAATTAAAAGTTGCTATGGTTTGATTAGTTTCAGATGGTTTTAAGGTAATAGGGAGTTCATATCCGATTATAAAAAAAATCTGCTATGTATCGCTGGAAATTACTGCGTGCCACTATGTATATATATATATATATATATATATATCGGGTACCTACATCAAATCAAATTGCTTGGTTTTTGATAGTCTGCTGGGCATAAAAAGTAGATTTTCTTCGATCATTATAGTATAAATTTGTAATTCTGTTTCGCATAAAAAATATGTATACAGAAATCCACACAACGTTGCTTGACAGACCTGTTTGTAGGTTTATATGACAACATATAAATAACAGTGAGAGTCAATAGTATATAATGGACCTATAAATAACAGTGAGAGTCAATAAGGTGTAACGGACATATAAATAACAGTGAGAGTCAATAAGATGTAATGGACATATAAATAACAGTGAGAGTCAATAAGGTGTAATGGACATATAAATAACAGTGAGAGTCAATAAGATGTAATGGACATATAAATAACAGTGAAAGTCAGTAATATACAATTGACATATAAATAACAGTGAGAGTCGATAAGATGTAATGGACATATAAATAACAGTGAGAGTCAATAAGGTGTAATGGACATATAAATAACAGTGAGAGTCAATAAGATGTAATGGACATATAAATAACAGTGAGAGTCAATAAAATGTAACGGACATAAAAATAACAGTGAGAGTCAATAAGATGTAATGGACATATAAATGACAGTGAGAGTCAATAAGATGTAATGGACATATAAATAACAGTGAGAGTCAATAGTATATAATGGACCTATAAACAACAGTGAGAGTCAATAAGGTGTAACGGACATATAAATAACAGTGAGTCAATAAGATGTAAAGGACATATAAATAACAGTGAAAGTCAATAAGATGTAATGGACATATAAATAACAGTGAGAGTCAATAAGGTGTAATGAACATATAAATAACAGTGAGAGTCAATAAGATGTAATGGACATATAAATAACAGTGAGAGTCAATAAGATGTAACGGACATATAAATAACAGTGAGAGTCAATAAGGTGTAACGGACATATAAATAACAGTGAGAGTCAATAAGGTGTAACAGACATATAAATAACAATGAGAGTCAATAAGATGTAACGGACATATAAATAACAGTGAGAGTCAATAAGGTGTAATGAACATATAAATAACAGTGAGAGTCAATAAGATGTAATGGACATATAAGTAACAGTGAGAGTCAATAAGATGTAATGGACATATAAATAACAGTGAGAGTCAATAAAATGTAATGGACATATAAATAACAGTGAGAGTCAATAAGATGTAACAGACATATAAATAACAGTGAGAGTCAATAAGGTGTAACGGACATATAAATAACAGTGAGAGTCAATAAGGTGTAACGGACATATAAATAACAATGAGAGTCAATAAGATGTAATGTACATATAAATAACAGTGAGAGTCAATAAGGTGTAACGGACATATAAATGAGTGAGAGTCAATAGTATGTAATGGACATATAAATAACAGTGAGTCAATAATATATAATGACATACAAATAACAGTGAGAGTCAATAATATATAATGAACATATAAATAACAGTGAGAGTCAATAATATATAATGAACATATAAATAACAGTGAGAGTCAATAATATATAAGGTTTTTTGTTCCTCAAATTTCCACACGTTCAAAACGAACTAAGTCTATCCAAAAGTTGGGTTGGCGGGTCTCTAGATAAAGCTAGATCTGTAGGACAGGTGCATGAACTAGGGTTGTTGACCATTGTAGTTTCAATCATTGACCTTATTGGCCAACTGAATGCTACGACATCCTCTGCTGGTGCCTGGCTGGTCAACTCCTGCTGTGCTCTGTACCTGACATCTAGTTGAAACAGTAATTTAGTTTAGTGCAAGTCATTGTCACAACAGATGCCCGCAGCGGATACAGTCTATGTTTTATTATGCTAACTTTGGAGTATTGTGAGTGTATTTCCTCCCAGGCACCGGGGCCTACTTACCTCTTTGTGTGTTCATACTTCCTTGGTACAATTGGCGATGTATTTTGAAAAAACACAAAGGTAGAGTTATTTACTTTTTCAGTGGATGAATTGAGTGGTGAAACTCTCACCAGATGGTGCCACAGGTGCAATATTCATGTTACGAGGATACTATTATCGGTTGCATGCAATATCTACTGTCAATTATATCGACTTAAGTACCAATACCTGCAGAGGTGTGTTTATTGCAATATCCACCAATTTACACTTGCAAAGGGTGGGGTTTATCAGTTTTCAACAATTGACAAATGTCTGTTGGCACTTGTTTCAAGTAACCTGGGATCTTCAATGGCCATCCATTTGCAGAATCCATCTCCAACAGTAGACAAGTCACAAATGTGTGCAGACTAATGGTTGATAGTTTCAGTATCCCCCTAACAGGATCCATATTGTAATGTTGAACCTGTCACCATCCTTTGTAGGGTTTTTCCAATTTCCAGTAAAGAGTTCCTGTCTATTGAAGAAGTAGCTTTTATGTCTTTTGTCAGGTGACTATATATATATAATTTTCTTGGTTCATGTCGATGAATACGTTACAAGTTCCCAAAACAGTCCCTTTGTATTGTGTCTTGCCTTCTCAAGACATGATTCACTTCCCTGTGTTGCACCTTTACGTATCAAACTTCCTATTTCCTTTGTTTTGTGCATTACTTTTTGTTGTTTCATTTGACAACATTGTCTGGTTTTATCAGGAACTCTCAATTATATTTGGGTAACACTTATTTGAAGTGATCTTTGCTCATGCCAGGGACACCATAAAAATGCCACCATTTGTTATAGAAAAGAGGATTGCCTAGTGTCTAATGTGTCGGCACAGTGTGGTCTGCTGGAATTCCTGTTAATTTTAAACCATGTTCTCATGTTTCAGTTTGATACAAATAACACAATTCCAATTAATGAATCATTGAGTCAACGCTCTTGTTCCATTATTTATGAGGAACAGTTACCACATATGCTACTTTTGTTGTTGAAATCCGTATTTATGACATGAAATTTGGTATAATCCATATTGATATGTAAAACATTTTTTAGTTTGTACCTTTTCGATTTTCGTGTCACCATCTGCCATGTACACAATATACCTTACATGAAAATCGGCCAGTTTTAAACAAAACTTACTGTTTGCCGCCATCTGTCAGGCTATCTATGTAAAACTGTATCTGCTAGGTTTTGTTGGAAATTGGCCTAGCATCAATATGGTATTTTCTCTTCAAAACGTGTTCAAAACCAATGCAGGTGACATTTCCAACTGGATGAAATTTCAGAATTGAAATGTGCAAGGAAATATTTTAGTTCTTGCTATCTGTCAGTACGATATTGTATTCTTATGATATTCCAACATGATATACAAATTACTATTATCAAGAAATTAAAATGTTGTGTTTTGCCCTGAAACCCTTCAAGTACTTCTAATATGGATAGTGGTTCAACCATTCAACTTAAAATGTTGTGTTTTGTCCTGAAACCTTTCAAGCACTTCTAATATGGATGGTGGTTCAACCATTCAACTTAAAATGTTGTGTTTTGTCCTGAAACCCTTCAAGTACTTCTAGTATGGATGGTGGTTCAACCATTCAACTTAAAATGTAGTGTTTTGTCCTGAAACCCTTCGAGTACTTCTAGTATGGATGATGGTTCAACCATTCAGCTTAAAATGTTGTGTTTTGTCCTGAAACCCTTCAAGTACTTCTAATATGGATGGCTGTTCAACCATTCAACTTAAAATGTTGTGTTTTGCCCTGAAACCCTTCAAGTACTTCTAATATGGATGGTGGTTCAACCATTCAACTTAAAATGTTGTGTTTTGCCCTGGAACCCTTCAAGTATTTCTAGTATGGATGGTGGTTCAACAATTCAACGTAAAATGTGGGCACAATTAGCACTGTTTGAATGAACCCTTACATCCAGATTCCTACTTTATCCTATCCTTTCTTCCCCTTTGTAAATGCCAAAGTCATTTCCTGTCTTCTCTACACGGACCTAACTGCCAGACTCTTCTCTCCGTGCTAGTTATAAAAACAACTTAATGATGCGTCATTGGTGGAATAGCAACCGCTTCTCCCTTGACAAGGCCATAAAGCATTTTGACGCAAAGCTGGCGTGGGCATCTTAACGCGACAAGATGGCAGCACTACTTGCGCCTCGCTTAGTTTCAAGGCAGTGGGTAGACATTGTAAGTTTGATCATTTACTTTAACGATACTCCTTATGTGTTGGTTATTATCATTGTCAGGTAGTACACAGTGGAACCACACTTGGGGCTGCTAGTGTGACCTTAGTTGGGAGGTGGCTGTATTATCGAGATGGCCGTATAATGAGGTTTGACTGTAATTTCAGTCTCAGTTTGCATGGTTGATGTCTATAAAAGTCTCTCTCTCCTCGATACAATAATTTGCATGTGCCATTTAAAAATATTAGTTTAGAACTTGAGTCAAGTCACTTAGCAATCAAAGTTGATTCACTTAGATTGCCAAGTGTCTTGAATTGAGCCAAGTGATACTTATGACAAGTTGGCAGCTTCAGTTAGTGGACGTAATTGTTAGAACTGATTTGATGAATCATTGTAGATCATTTTTATTGGGTGAGGTAGTGAGACGTTATAAATTGAACCTTGTGGTAGCTATTCAGGCTGAATTGTCACATCAGTCGAGACCTTAGACATGTGTGGATTCAATTCAATATTTAAAAAAATGTTTAGACAGAGTAAAACCATTTTCTTGAATTATCTGCACGCTTTTATTGAACATGCTACAAATTATTTCATAACTCCATGATTCATGCTTTTATAATCTCACCAAAGCGATTATGAACCAAAGTGTGCAGAGATTTTATTATATTTGAGGTTAAAGATTTGCAATTATAACAATTAGAAATATGGCAGCAGCCATCAGGATCTGTAAAATTTCATACTAAAGTAATTCTTAATATAATTGAAAAATTATTTAGTTGAGTTAATTCATGGATCAAATGTTGCTTTTTTCCTGCATCACAGTCAAAATTATGCACTTGACCTCCATGACCCAGCCAACAATGTTTACATTAGTATACATGTATATAATACATTACTAATTTGTCTGCTAAATCTATCTTTCTCACATCCAGTTCTCACTTAAACAACTTTGCTTGATGATTTTGTTATAATGAAAAACAGTTTGCATCAGAATTTCAAGAGAATACAGTCGAACCTACAATCACCTCAGTAATACAGTGGAACCTCACTTTACAATCACCTCAGTAATACAGTGGAACCTCACTTTACAATCACATCAGTAATACAGTGGAACCTCACTTTATAATTACCTCAGTAATACAGTAGAACCTCACTTTACAGTCATATCAGTAATATAGTGGAACCTCACTTTACAATCACCTCAGTAATACAGTGGAACCTCACTTTACAATCACCTCAGTAACATAGTGGAACCTCACTTTACAATCACCTCAGCAATACAGTGGAACCTCACTTTACAATCACCTCAGTAATATAATGGAATCTCACTTTACAATCACCTGTAATACAGTGGAACCTCACTTTACAATCACCTCAGTAATGCAGCTACCTCGCTCGCAGTTAAGTTCACCATAGGACAGTCCCAAATTGTTGCTGTAAAAGTAAGTTGTATTAAATTAGTGCCACTAATACAGTCACCTGGCCATTCAGGTCAGTCTTGCCCAGTCCCACGGGTTACCTTAATAGGGAGGTTTCGGTGTATATGGAATGGCCAAAAGATCCACATTCAGGTCTGGCATCAATTACATTGAATTGCAAATCTATTACTATTACTTTCTTTCCTTCCTATTACTATTATATGCTGAAATCTTCCTATTACTATTACAGTTGAAGCTATTACTACTACATTTTTCATCAGAACATTTTATGGTATAATGCACCGTATGCATAAATACAATAAGTACAATTGTTTGACTCACAGTCTCAAGAAGTTAAACAAGACAGGTGATTAAAAAATATAATTTGCCATTTATTGATCCCATGCCCAAAGTATTTAAAATAATATTTGAGAATGTCAAGTACTTTCATCATTATCATCATCATTAGGGAAGTATTATAAATTAAACAAATTCATAAATATTTACAACAAAATATATCTATATCATATATGAAATATTTAGTACAATCTACTAACTATGTGGACTAAGGATAGAACATATATGTTCCATTTTATATTTAAATACCATACTGGAATGAAAGACAAAAGCAGTAGTCGGTGCCACATAACTTGGTGGATTATATTACAGTCTAATGAAACCACATTGCTCTACTGCTGCTTGGTGCTTGGTGGACAGTTCATTATTGGCTCAAATACAAATACATCAGGATGTTTTTCACATCCACTCTAGTTTATTCTGAATTGTGTGCACCATGGAGGCAGTCACTAAACCCATAGTTGAAAAGGATAGTTAGCAACTTGGCACTTGGCAGAACTGGCTTCAAAGCAGTGAAAACCCAGTTTAACCCCTTTAGTCAGTGCAGCAGTCACACTGTACCCTCTTGCTATGTAAACGCTCATAAAACTCTAGGGTAAAATTTCACCAGGGCCATGCTGAAGTTGACAAGGGGAGCAATCATAAAACCTGGAGAAACTAGTGGAATTAACAACCTAATTAAATGGAATTGTTATGTAGTTGAAATTTGGTTTAAATGTTCAATAGCAATATATAGAAAGTAATAAGTCAATTACTATTACATTGCTTCCTATTACTATTACATTGGGTTTTTGCTCAACCTATTACTATTACTTCAATATTTGTAAACATTACTATTACATATTACTATTACCCCAAGCCTGTCCACATGTTCATCATTCTTTTTAATGGCTTCACTGTGTTGAGCAAGTGTTTGAAGTCAGTGTGTGTGTTTGTGAGTTGTGGTCTTTTAGGGCAGTATGGGTGACTGGGAGGGAGACAGGGTCGTCAATAATTGATGTGACAGTGCACCTCTGGCACAGCCTTGTCTTCATTTTAGTAGCATGTGCACTGGCAACATGTCACGGCATAATGCTATAAGTTTAACTATATTATTTATTGCATAGAACAGCTGGACTATTGTAGTAAACACTGTGTAAATATGCTGACACACATCATGTGTACACATGATGACACACATCATGTATATATATATGATGACACACATCATGTATACACATGATGACACACATCATGTATACATATGCTGACACACATCATGTATACATATATGTATGGTCACAAAGAGTATGTATGTGTAGAAGTACTTTTTTAGTTGCATTTCTACCTTAAATCCTTGGTCTCTTTCTTTGAGGGTGACTTTGCATGTCCCTGTTCATGATGTTATGCTTCACCATTCTGGACATCGGAACTTGGTTTCCTTATGACTTAGGCACCATAGAAGTGTTATTATTACTATTAAATAAGTAATATAAATATATTGGATGAAAAATATGAAATAATACTAACAAGCATATTGTTTTAATTATTGATTGATTTATATAAATATTTATTTATTTATCCAGTTTTTTATTTCCTGTATGAATGCAGCTGTCAACCATTTTGATATGTATACCATGAATATTTCATAGGTTCTTTCAGCTGAGGACTGCCAAGTACATTTTTGTTTAACAAAATCTTAACAAGTTCTGAGGCATTTTATTGTTATTAGTAAAATTTTTTAATCATAATTTAAATCTTAGCATTTTAGCCAAATTGTAAACACCCTGATTCAAGTTTGACTCACAAAATTATAAATTTATTAGGGCATCTGGACACTGCTCCTGGTCTGCAGATATTCTAAATGGAGTAGGATATAAATTTTATTGTACCATGTATGGGATATGTGTCTCCTGACTGTCATCTCTCTGTCTTGTAGACTGTACTCGTGTCTGGCCAATGGCAGTGCAGACGAGTTCCAGAAGGGAGACCATCTGTACCGCGCCCGCACCGTTAAAGATGTCCTACAGATAGGTAGGGCCATTCTACGAGATTGCTGTATTATATATGTGTATCGTAGTATTTGTTCATACCATAGCAGCATTACATGATTCAGCATTTAAACATACTCGACGAAACTAAAGCATGTTTAAATGGCATGTTAATTAATTAAAATGTTAATATAAATCTAAGTTAAAAAGCAATTAAGTAGATTGGGCAGTAAGGCAGTGGACACTTAAAGGGAAATTTGTTTTATGATCAAAAACATTCAATATGTATTGCCAGCTGGTTTTAAACAGAATATTCTTGCTGGAACAGAACTGCTTTTAGAATTGTTGGAAATAACACCACCAAATGAAATGGGATTTTAGAAAGCTAAAGCAGTTCTAGGGAGGGGGCTCCTGATTGGGAGCAGTGGAGGACAGGAGTGCAGGAGCTGAATCTCACCCCTGTACAAGGGAACCAGGAGGAAGAACAATACAGGAGCTAGACCTCACCCCCTGTACAAGGGAACCAGGAGGAAGAACAATACAGGAGCTAGACCTCACCCATGTACAAGGGAACCAGGAGGAAGAACAATACAGGAGCTAGACCTCATCCCTGTACAAGGGAACCAGGAGGGAGAACACTACAGGAGCTAGACCTCACCCCCTGTACAAGGGAACCATGAGGAAGAACTATACAAGAGCTAGACATCACCCCTGTACAAGGGAACCAGGAGGAAGAACAGTACAGGAGCTAGACCTCACCCCCTGTACAAGGGAACTGGGAGGAAGAACAATACAGGAGCTAGACCTCATCCCTGCACAAGGGAACTGGGAGGAAGAACAATACAGGAGCTAGACATCACCCCTGTACAAGGGAACCAGGAGGAAGAACAATACAGGAGCTAGACCTCACCCCTGTACAAGGGAACCGGGAGGAAGAACAATACAGGAGCTAGACCTCACCCCTGTGCAAGGGAACCGGGAGGAAGAACAATACAGGAGCTAGACCTTACCCCTGTACAAGGGAACCAGGAGGATGAACAATACAGGAGCTAGACCTCACCCCTGTACAAGGGAACCAGGAGGATGAACAATACCGGAGCTAGACCTCACCCCTGTACAAGGGAACCGGGAGGATGAACAATACAGGAGCTAGACCTCACCCCTGTGCAAGGGAACCGGGAGGAAGAACAATACAGGAGCTAGACCTCACCCCTGTACAAGGGAACCAGGAGGATGAACAATACAGGAGCTAGACCTCACCCCTGTTCAAGGGAACCAGGAGGATGAACAATACCGGAGCTAGACCTCACCCCTGTACAAGGGAACCAGGAGGATGAACAATATCGGAGCTAGACCTCACCCCTGTACAAGGGAACCGGGAGGAAGAACAATACAGGAGCTAAACCTCACCCCTGTGCAAGGGAACCAGGAGAAAGAACAATACAGGAGCTAGACCTCACCCCTGTACAAGGGAACCAGGAGCAAGAACAGTTCAGGAGCTAGACCTCAACCCTGCACAAGGGAACCAGGAGGAAGAACAGTACAGGAGCTAGACCTCACCCCTGTACAAGGGAACCAGGAGGAAGAACAATACAGGAGCTAGACCTCACCCCTGTACAAGGGAACCAGGAGGGAGAACACTACAGGAGCTAGACCTCACCCCCTGTACATGGGAACCAGGAGGAAGAACTATACAAGAGCTAGACCTCACCCCTGTACAAGGGAACCAGGAGGAAGAACAGTACAGGAGCTAGACCTCACCCCCTGTACAAGGGAACTGGGAGGAAGAACAATACAGGAGCTAGACCTCATCCCTGTACAAGGGAACCGGGAGGAAGAACAATACAGGAGCTAGACCTCACCCCTGTACAAGGGAACCAGGAGGAAGAACAGTACAGGATCTAGACCTCACCCCCTGTACAAGGGAACCAGGAGGAAGAACAGTTCAGGAGCTAGACCTCACCCCCTGTACAAGGGAACCAGAAGGAAGAACAGTACAGGAGCTAGACATCACCCCTGTACAAGGGAACCAGGAGGAAGAACAATACAGGAGCTAGACCTCACCCATGTACAAGGGAACCAGGAGGAAGAACAATACAGGAGCTAGACCTCACCCCTGTGCAAGGGAACCGGGAGGAAGAACAATACAGGAGCTAGACCTCACCCCTGTACAAGGGAACCAGGAGGATGAACAATACAGGAGCTAGACCTCACCCCTGTACAAGGGAACCAGGAGGAAGAACAATACTGGAGCTAGACCTCACCCCTGTACAAGGGAACCAGGAGGGAGAACAGTACAGGAGCTAGACCTCATCCCTGTACAAGGGAACCGGGAGGAAGAACAATACAGGAGCTAGACCTCACCCCTGTACAACGGAACCAGGAGGAAGAACAGTACAGGATCTAGACCTCACCCCCTGTACAAGGGAACCAGGAGGAAGAACAGTACAGGAGCTAGACCTCACCCCCTGTACAAGGGAACCAGAAGGAAGAACAGTACAGGAGCTAGACATCACCCCTGTACAAGGAAACCAGGAGGAAGAACAATACAGGAGCTAGACCTCACCCATGTACAAGGGAACCAGGAGGAAGAACAATACATGAGCTAGACCTCACCCCTGTGCAAGGGAACCGGGAGGAAGAACAATACAGGAGCTAGACCTCACCCCTGTACAAGGGAACCAGGAGGATGAACAATACAGGAGCTAGACCTCACCCCTGTACAAGGGAACCAGGAGGAAGAACAGTACAGGAGCTAGACCTCACCCCTGTACAAGGGAACTGGGAGGAAGAACAGTACAGGAGCTAGACCTCACCCCTGTACAAGGGAACTGGGAGGAAGAACAGTACAGGAGCTAGACCTCACCCCTGTACAAGGGAACCGGGAGGAAGAACAGTACAGGAGCTAGACCTCACCCCTGTACAAGGGAACCAGGAGGAAGAACAGTACAGGAGCTAGACCTCACCCCTGTACAAGGGAACCGGGAGGAAGAACAGTACAGGAGCTAGACCTCACCCCTGTGCAAGGGAACCGGGAGGAAGAACAATACAGGAGCTAGACCTCACCCCTGTACAAGGGAACCAGGAGGAAGAACAGTACAGGAGCTAGACCTCACCCCTGTACAAGGGAACCAGGAGGAAGAACAGTACAGGAGCTAGACCTCACCCCTGTACAAGGGAACTGGGAGGAAGAACAGTACATGAGCTAGACCTAACCCCTGTACAAGGGAACCGGGAGGAAGAACAATACAGGAGCTAGACCTCACCCCCTGTACAAGGGAACCAGGAGGAAGAACAGTACATGAGCTAGACCTCACCCCCTGTACAAGGGAACCAGGAGGAAGAACAGTACATGAGCTAGACCTAACCCCTGTACAAGGGAACCGGGAGGAAGAACAATACAGGAGCTAAACCTCACCCCTGTACAAGGGAACCAGGAGGAAGAACAGTACAGGAGCTAGACCTCACCCCTGTACAAGGGAACCAGGAGGAAGAACAGTACAGGAGCTAGACCTCACCCCTGTACAAGGGAACCAGGAGGAAAAACAGTAGCTAGACCTCACCCCTGTACAAGGGAACCAGGAGGAAGAACAGTACAGGAGCTAGACCTCACCCCTGTACAAGGGAACCAGGAGGAAGAACAGTACAGGAGCTAGACCTCACCCCTGTACAAGGGAACCAGGAGGAAGAACAGTACAGGAGCTAGACCTCACCCCTGTACAAGGGACTCATGAGGAAGAACATATATGCCCATGTATTGGAAGGAGGAAGAAATTTAATACATGCCAGAACAGGAATTTCAAGTTGTTCCTTTACAGCGAGTTAGAGTACTTATACCAGGAGCACTTATGGCAAGAGTCTCCAGTGGAACCATGTAGTTGTTGTTGTTGTTGCTACAGGTGTTGTTGTTGCTATAGGTGTTGTTGTTGCTACAGGTGTTGTGCATGTGTTGCAGGCTTCCACCTGAGTGCAACGGTGGTGCCCCCTCAGACCCTCTCGCAGTGCAAGGGGTCATTTGAGGTCGCCATCATCTTCGACCGCCGCCGCATCACACTGTGCAACTGCACCTGCAACAGTAACGCCACCTGGTGTGCTCACATTGTAGCGCTATGTCTGTATCGCATACACCAGGTTGGTTTCTGGCACTGTAACTATCATAGAATTGCGGCTTGAATCAAGGTGCAATGATTTTTGTCCGGTTATGTCATGTGACAGATACCATGTCATAAGACGTAACTGGATAAAAATTGCTTGTATGAACACCCCCGCAAACCAATTAGTGAGTTTTTTGCTATAATTATGTCGTAGAATTGCTTAATGAGGATTGTTCCTAATTAGGGTGTTGTGCATCACACAGTCAAAACAGTAGAGAAGTATTATTTGTATTCTAAATAGTAAATACTCAAGTTTTGTCCTTGAAACATACTTGAAAAAATTTACTTGAAATGCAATTGATATTTTGGCAAGTTCAATTGACCAAGTTCAAATCCAACAATAGTAGAACCTGAGTGATATTTTTACTTATTTCACAGTCAGTTTACCTTTTTCCCATGACTGCTTTCATAATAAGTAAAAATACCACTCATTTGAACCATCCAGTCTGATGAACCTCTTCACTCATATAGTAGAACCTTACTTTACAGTCACCTTACAATTAAGGTCACCTTGGGACAGTCCCAAATTATGTTTAATAATAAAATAAAGGGAATTAGTCCCACTAATACGGTCACCTTACTATTCAGGTCACTTTTGTGCATTCCCGAGAGTGACCTTGATAGTAGGGTTCCACTGTACTTGTCATTTCTAAAACCCAAGTAAAAACCCAAGTATAAGTACTGAAGAAATTTAATTAAGTACAAGCACCTGACCCCAGCCTTACTTTCAGTCCTGTGCCAGTCGAGTGCCGTGTTTGAATGTGGTTGAGTAGACAGGTCACGTGTCCACTGGTGTTGCTGGTTGCAGGCTACCACTGTGGAGCTGAGGGCTCCGGTCTCAGAGTCTCTCTCCAGACTGCACAGAGACCAACTGCAGAAGTTTGCACAGTACCTTATCAGTGCGTTACCTCAGCAGGTAAGTACCGTAAAGTACCTTATCAGTGGTTAACTCAGCAGATAAGTACTCTAAAGTACCTTGTCACTGTGCTACCTCAGCAGATAAGTACCTTATTAGTGCACTACCTCAGTTGATAAGTATGTGTTAACAAACTATTGTCATCTACACAATACTGAATACCTGGTTGATGTGAATAGGAATTAACAAAATCATAAAATACTCAACAAACACCAGGCAACAGAATTCTGAGGATGTGTAATTTAAAAGCAAACTTACAGTGAATGACATGATATGATGACAATGATTTAATAGTAATATTTATTATATATAGCACCACATCCATTATAGTTTGCAGCACTATACACAGATATATAGAAAGAAAAAACTATTAAACATTGTGCATTGTAATAAAATGATACTTTTAATAAAAATTATATGTAATAAAATTATGTATAATATATTGCTATGAAAAAATAATAACAATTCATGGATTAATGATATAAGTATGGACCATTGTAAAACTAGTAGAATATAGATATATAAAATATAATATTCTATATACACAAAATAGTTAAAGGAACAAATATTGGGGACACTTGGCACACTTGGTCTACCATACAAGTTACACTTTGTGCACTCTGTGTGTGATTAGGGGATTGTCTTAGCTACAAAACAACTCTTGTTTGAATGACCTCCACACCCCTATAGAAGGAATGGATTTCGTGGTACTTGCATTAGCTATTTTTACATATTTGTTCATAAGCTGACAAATATTGTCAATAACTGTTTTTTTAGTAACTTGTATGCCCCCCTCTAGCGTTCACACCCTCCTGGCAACGGTGTGGCACACTCCTGATGATCCGGCTGATATCATTTTGGGGTATGGCCTACCGTTCCCGAACTAGGGCATTGGTCAGGTTCTGTACATTCTCTGGAAGATGTGGCCTTCATGTAACACGTCTGGAAAGCATGTCCCAGAGATGTTCTATTGGGTTCAGGTCAGGAGACCTAGCCGGCCAGTCCATCAGAGTGATACCTTCGTCCTCAAAGAAGGTCATGGACACCCGAGCTGTGTGGGGACGTATATTATGTAGCACTAAGATGAAATCATCCCTAACAGCGCATGCGTATGGTTTGACAATAGGCTGCAGGGTGTCATTGCAATATCTTACAGCCGTTACATCATGTCTGGCAAACATGTACAGGTCTGTACAGCCATTCAAAGACACTCTGGCCCTAACCATGACTGATCCTCCACCGTACCGGTCAACTTCCACTATGTTAAATACAGGATAACGCTCTCCCTGACATCTCCACACTATCGCCTATCATTAGTTGACACAGAGAACCTGCTCTCATTTATGAAGGGTACCAGCCTACAGTGACACAACTGCCAGTTCTGGTGCTCACTTGCAAAGTCCAGTCGTGCTCTATGGTGTTGCGCAGTGATAGGGCCTGTGGCAGGTCGTCTGGCTCTCATACCGTCCCCATGGAGTCGATTCCTAACAATCTGGTTGGATAAGTGAACTTCAGTAGCACGGCGGAAGTCAATTTCCAGGGATCGAGCTGTACTCATGTAATTGCGACGAGACAAAATGATGAGATAACGGTTTTGTCTAGGGGTTGTCATCTGCAAACGACCTTGACCTAGTCTCCTGGTGTACTGCCCAGTCTCCTGGTAGCGTCTCCATGGTCAGCTGACTACATCTGGAGACACATCAAACCTCTGAGCCACCATCCCAATCCGTTCACCATATTCTAGCAGTTGCACAGCCCTGGTAACCTCAGTGTGGGCCAATACCGCCTGGCAGCATCAGCGACCACCAGGAGACATCCAGCAATCACAATCCGTGCAGAAAACATCACGACGCCCAAGGACTGGAAATGTAACTAATGCAAGTGCCACAAAATCCATTCCTTAAATAAGGGTGTCGAAATGCAGCCACACCTACAGATTTTGTCGTCACACATTCATTCAAACAAGAGCTGTTTTGTAGCTAAGACAATCCCCTAATCAGACACAGAGTGCATAAAGTGTAACTTGTGTGGTAGGCCAGGTGTGGTAGACCAGGTGGGCCATCCCCAATATTTGTTCCTTTAATTATTTTGAGTAGTGTATTTAGTGCTTTATAAAAAAATATTTAATATTATTATTTAAAAAATAATTTAATAAAATAAATAGTTGTGATAAATAGCTGCCTTGCTAAGGCTGCAAAGGAAGAGGCAACGATAAATTTTGTAAATACAATTATGCCATGAAACTGGACCTTCTGCACATTCTGGGACCATGTTAGGTTTGTAAAGCTGAAATGTGTACGAGTGAGTGATGTCTATTATAGATTCTGCCGACTGCCCAGCGTCTGTTGGATGAGTTGTTGTCATCCCAGCAGACAGCCATCAACACAGTGTGCGGGGCACCAGGTGAGAGGGTGCAAACTGACACCCCGCTTCTTGTAGTTCACACCCAGTCCACCAGGGGCAGGACTATATCATAGCTGATTATTTTGTTCATACCAGAAAATTATCGGAACAAGTGTATAGTTGGCATGCATGGTTTTGTATACATGTGTAATTAATTATTCCTTACACAGCATGGACTCCCATTAACATTTAGACTTCATGATGTTGTAAAGAAATGCATTCTGATTTCCATAGTGTGTAGTAAGTAGGTTTGAGTTACATGTGGCACACAATTATACAATAGATGATGCCACATATGTGATTTGCGAAAAGACCACCGGGCTGTTTCAGACAGCTGGGAACCCGATAGATAGGTTGGTTTGTCGACAGTTGGTAGAGGGTTATGTAAGATACTCTATAAAATAATAGGAGTGGTCATAAATGAAGGGTGTTCTGTTGCGAGAGATTTGACCCCTTGAATACACGGGCCTATTCTGTAGGTGTACAGCTGTTGTTGTAGCTACATGGTTGACTTACAAAGTCGATCTAAGTTTAATATAACTATTCCTAGAGTCAGTTAAGTTAAGTAATAATCAAACAATTGCCAAATCAAAGCTCTTCAAATTTCATCATTTATCCCCATTGATATACCATTCTCCATAGTGATACTTTCCAGGTGTAATGAACAATTCACGTTCTTGGGATTCTACATTTGTGTATATTGTATTGATGCTGTTGTAGACCCGACAGCCGGGCCGTCTGCGAGTGAGACAACCGCCTGGTGTCTCGATGAAACAACACTTCATGAAAACATCAAGAAAACACTTATCAAGTTCTGCGTTCCGTCACCCATAGTGTTCAGGTGAGGACCATGGTATCCCATTCTTAATCGAGTGTCATCATCTATTAAATATACCTAAATCAAACAAAATGCACTGTGTCATTCAAAGTTATACTTGTGTAACAAATAAACAAACGTCCTTCATCAAGATTTTTAATATATAATTTGTAATTTTCATCACTTACATTAATTTTTTAACTTGTCCTGTGCATATTAGTGTATATTTTCTGCTACTTTAAAACCATGTTAGTGTATATTTATACACGTTTAATCCATAACATGTATATCTGATTTTTGTTACATGTATTTTATGTATGTACAATGTACATCTGTATATGGACTTTGTCCGAATTAAACTTGATTATTATTATTATTTTATATTCGAATCAAATCAATATTAAGACAACATTCAGCTGTATTCCTCATAAAATAAAAACATCAGTATTATAAACAGGTAATCTGTTGATGTGACATATATGACTGCCAGAAGTAAACTTACAATGTATATTGTGAACATTGAAATTCGTACAATGATAATGTTTATGCATTTAATTAAACAAACTTGACGTTGTTGACAGCGATGTGAATTATCTGTCATCAACGGCGCCACCTGCAGCCGCCGAGTGGCAGAGCCTGTTGCGCCCCCTACGTGGGCGCGAACCCGAGGGCATCTGGAATCTCCTGTCAATCGTACGCGAGATGTTCCGGCGAAATGACTCGAACGCCATCAAGCTGCTGGAGATTCTCACAGAGGAAGTACTCGCTTGTGAACAGGTAACACGTTCGTAGTCATTGCTTCTCAAACATCTCATAATTCTGTGTGTGTTTATAGAAAATGTTTACCTTAGTTTCTTTCAACAACTTTAATGTGCGGTAATTTCATCGTAATTTATACATTTTTCATTGTACACATTGCTTTGGGCAAATGAGCACAGTTTTGCTTGAATTGATTCTAATGGGGGCTTTCCAGTTATTAGGGAGGTGTTTTGGGGCCATCATGAGCACCCTATTTCCTGCCAGACCCATGGTAACAGACTCCACATAACTCTAACCCTAACTCGCAAACAGGGAGATGAGGCAGTGGAGGACAAAATGATGTGCACACTCGTGGAGAAAACCAGAAACTAAATGGTGGCTCAAACAGTGACAGTGACACTGAAGCTTCAGTGTGTGTTGTTGTTGAGTTTTGTTAAGGCCAGACAACCCATCTGAAATGGTGTTTTTGACCAAAAGATACTCAAAATAGTTTTCTGCCAGATTATGATACATTTATATGCATACTATCAATAAAGTTCACGTCTGTGACAATTAAATACCTCTCTGGGAGTAATTATGCTACAAAAATAAAGACTCTGCTGTGTGAAATGATCAGATTTTTAATTAAAGATCATCACTAGTTTGAAAGATACAAGCATATTTGTTGCCAAAAACCTTTTTTTCACACTTTACCAAATAATTATTACAAAATAAAAACAAAACATGAAAAAATTATCTGATCATATCACAATAGAATTTATACAGAACTCGATTTGTAAGAATTATAATTATATATTTGCTCAAAAAAGAATGGCAGTGTTTCCAAATTTGCCAATACCCAGTGTCAGCCAGGCGGTATCATTATTAGCAGGAAGTTCACTGAATGAATTGGATTGAATATGGGAACCATTGCAAACACACCAAACATTAAAGGGCTGTGTAGTTAAACCAGCCAGCATCCAACATTGCCCGTAGAACGTGTACACAATCTGAATGTTTCATTTTCAACTTGAACGTTTAGCAGGTAATGTACTTCCAAGATTTGTTTCTAGTATTAAGAACCTTTGATTAATAAATGAGGAGCAGGTAGCCTCAGTTTAAACTCTTCCCTCTCTTCCTGCAGATCCTCATCTGGTGGTTCAACACGCAGATCACTTCCCATGGCAATGCGGGCCACAGTAACCGTGGCAACCAGGCGGGTATGTCGTCTTCCCAGAATGCAGCGTCGAGTCTGTGTGATGAGATCATGACGCTGTGGCACCTGGCGGCTCTCAACCCGTCGCTGTCACCGATGCAGCGTGACGACCTGTGTGCACAGCTCAAGGACTGGCACATCGTGACCATCGACAAGGTACGCAAGGCTCGCAACACAACGATGACGGGTGGGGCCGTCGTCGCGGTCAAGAAGAATGACGTTGAGGCATTCGTCGGCTTCAAGCCCGCAATCGAGGCGTGCCAGCTGGACTGGAGTGACTACACCATCAGCGGGATCACGTATGTCGAGCGGACACGACCGTTCTGGAGATTTCCATTCATGAAAACTACTCAGGAAGGCGGTGGCGTCACCGGTGGCAGTGAGGGGACTCGCAGCCGCAGCAGCCGGACTAAAGGTGTTGTGACATCGCAGCTCGGTTGCGGGCTCGGCAAGATGCATTGCACGCCCCCTGGCGGCGGCGCCATGACGCCACCTAGTGGCATCGTTACAATCACTCAGGAATCTAATAACGTCAGCAGTCAGCTGGCGGAGTTTGACCGCACATGCTCAGTGCAGACAGACGGTGCGTACAGTTCGAGTTCGGAGGGATTCTGCGAGATCGACAAGTGCGATATGCTCGCCAACGACATGCACGATTCCGACTCAGATATCGCCGACATTGGTGTAGCCACCTACAGCAGCGACATCCTGGCTGCGTCCAGAAATGGTCAGTCACCAGGGGCAGCTGCAGCTGCTCCAGCAGGAGTCACCACTGATAACGACCTGATGGCTGGTGCGATTGGCGCTGTTGCCAACATCACGCTAACAGAGCCAGACGTTCAGCCGTCGACGTCCAAAGATGAGAAATTGGACATGTTAGCTCAAAGCAAAACTGGTTGCCAGGGTAACAAAGATGCGACACTTCGTGGAGAAACTGCATTTGTGACTGAAGCTGCTGTAGCTGCAGCTGTGGCAGCTGCGGCAGCTGCAACGGCAGAGTCACAGACATCTGGTGATGAATATCAGGTAGGTGTATTTGTTTCTACAGCTGTAATTTGGTCCGTTTTAATAAATCATTGGTATTGAAAATGGTAATTCCACATTTTACATAAATTATATCTGAAGTTAGTTTACTAACAGTTGTGGATGTCGATAGAGTATCTCTGAACATGTTAATGTTGGCGATGGATATTTAGAATTGTTGATAAATGTTTTGTATTGTAAAGCTGTTAGCCATAGATGTTGTACAGGCAATGTGCTGTACACACGTAGACCACCAACTGAAGAGTCAGGGCCACTTGATTTATTATGATTTAGTGTGTATTTATTACCACAATTATATTCTGATATCAGTGTCTGACAATATTGTCTTTAGTTCCTTCCCCTTCAACTGCTCATAGTTTAGCATATTGCTCAGTTAACCATTTCAGTGTTGAGTTTCAGGCCCCTCACTTACCACTGAATAATAAGTTTCTTTTGAGCTTTCAGTGAAACAGGGTAACACTTTTTAACTTCACTTTTTACACAGAAGGATGCATTTTTAAAATAGAAACACCATACATAATAGTAAAGTAGCTTCATCAAAGAATATCGTAAGTATACAAATTGTGAGATTGGTTGCCATGGAAACAAGGAAATTCAAGATGGCGGAACACACTTAGGTGTTTTGTCATGTTTCTCGTAGAATTATTAATTTTTGGAGTAGGAACACCACATACGTTATGAAACCAAGACTATTAAGGAATACTGTGGACATGTCGTCACATTATAAGTTTTAATAGTAAATCCAAGATCAACGGTTTTGCCATGATGAAATTTGAACTGACATGAATGACCTAGAACTGTGCCACAATCTTGAAAATTCAGTGTTGACAGTTATACTAATATTTTATAATATATACTATTGACTAATTTAGTAATTTGTTATAGCAATTATACACATAATCGAATAATAACGTGAATCCCGGACATGTCACGGTAGCACTAATTATATATCATAAATACATAATGTAATAGATTAAGGCGAAATGCAAGCACCAAAATGCAAGCACCCAATCAAAATGAGTGCAGCATAAACGTGCGGCATACCTAGTACCTATATTGTAAAATAGAAAAAACATCCACATTGGAATAACATTTAGTGTCGGTTGTCGTAATAGAAGGAAATCATTTATGTACACAATCCCCTATCATCGATCACCACGTTGTCAGTTTTACAAAAACAATTTATTCCAAAGAAAGGCACTATCGTAACATCGCAGCAATATAGATGCGTAGCAATGGCCGACAATAGCATGTTAGATAATCCCATCAGAAAACTCAAAATATCTTGAAATGTTTGCCTACAATCACCCTATAAATTTTACATCATCAAGCCGCTGCGACACTATCCCCACTGTAGCGGGTTGTCGTATTCAAGCGTCATAATACGGCAACCCACTGTAGCGGGGTCTTGCACTGAAATGGGTAAATATAAAGCAGTAGACCTATCAGTAATTTGTGATTCAAAGGTATATGTATACAAATCCACAAGATGCATCACTGTATCAGGAAATGGTAGTTTTATTTTTTCACTAAGGTGTTGCTTATCAGGAGACAAGATAATAAGACGCATGACGGTAATATACGTGATAATAGGACACATGACTAAGGATAAAGCACATGTGGTGGTATGACACATAATAACAGAACATATGATAGTAAGATGATGATAGGACATTTGATGGTAAGACTCATGATGGTAAGACAAGCGATGGTAAAACACATGATCCTAAAACGTGATGGTAAGGTGTAACGGTAAGACTTGTGATGGTAAAACATGTGATGGTAAAACTTTTGATGGTAAGACATGTGATGGTAAGACATGTGATGGTAGGACATGTGATGGTAGGACATGTGATGGTAAGACGTGATGGTAAGACGTGATGGTAAGACATGTGATGGTAAAACATGTGATGGTAAGACATGTGATGTTAGGACACATACTGGTAAGACATGTGATGGTAGGACACGTGATGGTAAGGCATGCGATGGTAAGACATGTGATGGTAGGATACATGATGGTAAGACATGTAATGGTAGGACGCGTGATGGTAAAACACATACGATGGTTAGATAGTGATGGTAGGACATGTGATGTTAGGACACTTACTGGTAAGACATGTGATGGTAGGACACGTGATGGTAAGGCATGCGATGGTAAGACATGTGATGGTAGGATACATGATGGTAAGACATGTGATGGTAGGACGCGTGATGGTAAAACACATACGATGGTTAGATAGTGATGGTAGGACACATGATGGTAAGACATGTGATGGTAAGACTTGTGATGGTAGGATTCGTGATGGTAAGACATGTGATGGTATGACACGTGATGGTAAGACGTGTGATGGTAGGACACGTGATGGTAAGGCATATGGTGGTAGGACATGTGATGGTAAGACATGTGATGGTAAGACATGTGATGGTAAGACTTGTGATGGTAGGATGCGTGATGGTAAGACATGTGATGGTAGGACACGTAATGGTAAGACATGTGATGGTAAGACACGTGATGGTAGAACACGTGATGGTAGGACACGTGATGGTAGGACACGTGATGGTAGGACACGTGATGGTAAGACATGTGATGGTAGGACATGTGATGGTAGGACATGTGATGGTAGGACGTAATGATAGGACATGTGATGGTAAGACACGTGATGGTAAGACATGTGATGGTAAGATAATGGTAAGTTGTGTTCCGCCAGGTGTACTTCTATGACACGAAGGCAAAAGTTGCAGACACAACTGCTCAGGACAAGAGGAAGAAAGAGGAACCAAATTACTTTGCTGGCATCAAGAAAATGGAGAACAAACAAGACGTATGTGTTACACTTTTCACTCGTGCATGTTCTGGGGCACAGAGGCGACCATTATATCTCTTCAGTTTTAATGATGATTTTTTATTCATGTTGTAAATTATCATAATAGTGGTGTATTAACTGGCTGAGTCCCATTGGTGTAGTAACTAGAATGTCAATGAACGTAAATGAGTAAAAGACTATTTGTATTTATACTAACAAGATATATAATTATATATATATATATATATATATTATAAAAAACATGTATGCTTTTGGTTATTGACAGTTACTTTAAAATAAATAGTTGCACTGGACTCTTGTTATAAGGACATCTGATGTACGGTAATAATGAAGATTCACGTAATAGAACCAACTTTAAAGTCTCCCTTCTGATCTGCATGTCTTAAGTACCCATAAGAAACATGAGATACAAGGAACAGTTTAACCAAGTCTCACTGTGTTCCTTGTAGCGAGAGTCCACCATATTGTGATAAAAAAAAAAAAAAAACTCTGCTCAAAGTTAAATGTCTGCTGTTGTAACAACGTGTGCACAGATCCTGTTTGCGCGTGCGGAAGCCCTGCATGCCCACGGGCACACGAAGGATGCATGCAGACTGACGAAGCAGCTGGCAGAGGAGATGTTGGCTAACCCACCGGACCTGGCATCTGACCAGACAACCTTTGTTTCCGTCGGGAAAGGTCAGTGTCACTTCATTCAAAAGTAAAAACAGATTGACATTTTAGTTTACAAGGTAATAAGTTATTAAATATTTCTTTATAAGCTCAGTTGTAATAAGTTATCAAATAGTAGTAGTTTTCTGGTATTGTGTTGATTCGTAATATTATATATAGTCCGGGAGTCAGCTCTATTAAACTGGACGAACCGTGTTTTTAATATATAAAGAAGTTTTCTTACTCCATTCTAACAGTATTTTGTCTGCTGTTTTCAAATATGTCTGCAGCAATATACGGAAACTTGAGCATTTTGTAAAATTTGCATTTTAAATATGCTAAGTACAAATAAGTAAAGCTGCCCAGCAGTAGGTCATCGCTAGGTTATTGGCACATTCGAAAATTCGAAGTGAGAATAGCTTTTTTGGAAACACAGTTTTTTATCACAGCTGCACACAACTACGAGCGACAAAATATACTCCAACGCAAACATATTCGTGCACATCTGATAAAACAGACCAAAATAAATTTTAATCAAAATAATGGATAAATAACGTCTACATAAAACTGACATCCCTTTGAAAAATGCAAAAGTACACACGTTCGAGTGACACAGAAGACAGGGAGCAGTCATTGATATACTAATCCAGAGCTCTGTAAACAGTTTCAGATCGGGATGCGATATTTAACTGGTTCGAACCTTGTTTTGCGATATAAAGTCGTTTTGTTCCTGCATTCTAACAGTATGTTACCAGCTTATTCCAAATCCAATCAGACTCAAAACGATGAGCATTTTGTAAAATAAGCATTTAAGTATGCTGCTTCTAAATTCTAGCCATTGTTTACCGCAAAAATTGGTTCAATCCAAAATACGAAGTGAATATAGCTTTGATGGCAATGCAGTTGTTTTGCTCTAGCTGCAGACTACTGTGAGTGACAACATTTATTCAAAATAAAATATATAACTTTGTACTTTTGAGAAAACAGAACTAAATTAATATTACTCAAAATTACAAAACAACTAAAACACCTCTGAAATATTACACATCCGAGCAATGCAGGATATCGAATAAGTTTTACCTAAATATCGACCTCAAGATATTTAGGTAAAAGAACATTAGTAGGTGTTGATATGAACATATGTACTACAAAAAAACATGGCATTAGTGCCATATGTCACCAGTCTGTCCTTTAAAAACTACTATGCACTGTACTTTGTGTGTCTCAGTGGAATTCCCCTTCAAATTCTTGGAAACTATAACAACGTTTCCGTAGAAACGATGACGTCAGTTTCACTCCAGCGCAGATGTCCTCAAATGTAAATTCGCTCGCCGTGAACACGTATCATATAGTCTGGTTATTCTGATACCAGTATCTTGTTTTATGAAGATTACATAATAGCATCGCGATGTTAAATAACCAATGTTAGTGGTAGTCTTCTCGTTTTGTGACTGAACGCAGTTCGACGCTCGACAATGCAGCCATTTGTCAGTAACCCGGGGTTGACCCTTCACAGGTGGCACCAAAACACTAAATTAGCACGTGGGGCCATAGGCCAGTCAAAAACACGAGGTCATTTGACATTTTGTCATTACAAATACAGATTGCAGGGCATAGTTGGCGGGAAAACACGGGGATATCTCAAAAACAGATGCCTCCATCAATTTGTATTAAAAATAAACTGCTTGCCAATGAAAAAACATCACATTTTATGCAAAACCTGCCTATCGGGTGATGTGTGTTATCAATGACAACCAGGAAGCATTACTAAGTCTTAATGTAATTTTTTTAAACTGCAATAGTTACAAAGCTATAACTTGGCATGCAAGCTGGCCATACATGTGCGCCAAATTGCACAGGATTGTTTTACGATCAGTGAAGGGGTTGTGCCATAAATACATTTCAAATTTTGGATGTCTTTCAACAATGTTGTAGTTATGAAGCTATAGTACGCTTAATATGCATTTGTTCACAAAACAAATCCGTACGAATGTCACTAATATATAAGTGTTTACAAACATGCACATTTTTTTCAGGGTATTTTTTTAAATGAAATAAAATGCAATTTTTAGGTGATTTTGACGTATTTTTAAATTGTCTTTAAAAGCGTGAAAATGTCACCAAAGAATGTAGAAACTTAATTCTTTTTGCTTGATGTCTTAGGCAGAGTCTGAGAAAATATTGTTAGTTTATCTTCAAAACTTTTATTATAAATTATTAATTCAAAACAAGCATGTCTTGGCCACCTTAATCAAGTAAAACTGTTTGGAACTCATAAAAGACCACAGATGACCATGTTATAAATTTAGTCAAATATATAAAATGGAAAAGGGTGAAATTCAAGACAAACTGAGAAACAGTTGCAGAACGCAAGACTCGGTACAAATGACTGCTCCCAGTCTAAGCTGAGTGCCCGTGCTTCAATAACTCACAAAACTGATTAAACCAGACAGATTATTGTATTTAAGCTACAGCATAACTTACTATTATTTACATGTGTGTCATTTGACATATTTCACTACCATCATGGCTAATTTAACTAAAGTTTTATGTCGTCTGATGTCTTGTACGTGGTTTGATGACAACATATTCAAAGGGAGCATTTTGTTTTTATTGAGCATTGTGATTTTTCAATTTAAAAAAATGCTTAAGGTGTATCGTCTAGCTGCCATCAGATTTGGACTCAGCACCAAAAAATCATTCAGAATCAATGAAAAAACAAACTTCATATCATAAAAACTAGGTATACCTCTGTGACTCCCTGACTAATATATAAAATGTTAAAATTGATAAAGCCAAATGCGATAGTCTAAATTGCAGGGAAAATCATTGACTACATTAAGAAAAATGATACTAAAATAAAATATTAATATAATAAAACCATCTTGAAGAATGTAAGTAAACTGTTGTATCTGTTGCCCAGGACGCAAGAAGAAGACACAGAACAGTATCAGTTCGTTCGCGAGTACGACCCTAGCGAAGGCAGCCTTTCTGTGCACCGTGCTCTTGGAAGACCCAGAGTGTCATCACCTCGCATTCAGAGTTGGCATGTTCGGTCTCGAGATGCCTCGACCCCCAGCCATGAGCAAGGCCCTCGAGGTATGCATGAGTCGACTCAACATTGAAATGTTTGTGAACCTGTGATACACATATTTAAAGATTAGTATTTATTGTCATATTTTTGCTTGGGTCGCATTCCTAAAGTTCATATAGGGCATTTGTAGTAGCTGTTTGATTATATTTTGTGGCATTCACAGCAGTGAAGAACATCCAGCTGGTTTCACATCAGAATCAGCTGTACAAGTGAGTACATAGCTAAAGACAGTGGTGGATACTTGTATATGAATAGTCTTCAGGTAGTACTTGAGGTGTGGCTGAATGCTTCCCAGAGAAGTCGAGATAGTGTTCCATTGAACACGTCTGCCAGGAAGTTAAATGTAAAGCACTTTGAGCAGTCAGAAGGACCGGATACCACAGTATATAAGAATTTACCTTCTTTGTCTTCAATTGGCTGGTTACTGCAAGTCAATCAGCCAGTTACCAAGTTGGTGTTCAGGAAACAGCTGAGTGTGAAAGCCCTGACGTACCCAGATTTACATGTCAAATAGAACAGGCCAGTTGTGTGATGCAAAATAGGACAGTTGTTGTTGCTGTCCTCCTTGTTCCCTGCTGTACAGGGGTGAGGGTCAGGTACAGTATAGCTGAACCACTCTCTGTGTCTCCTCCTTGTTCCCTGGTGTACAGGGGTGAGTGTCAGGTACAGTATAGCTGAACCACTCTGTGTCTCCTTGTTCCCTGCTGTACAGGGGTGAGAGTCAGGTAGTAGGTACAGTATAGCTGAACCACTCTCTGTGTCTCCTTGTTCCCTGCTGTACAGGGGTGAGAGTCAGGTACAGTATAGCTGAACCACTCTCTGTGTCTCCTTGTTCCCTGGTGTACAGGGGTGAGGGTCAGGTACAGTATAGCTGAACCACTCTCTGTGTCTCCTTGTTCCCTGCTGTACAGGGGTGAGAGTCAGGTACAGTATAGCTGAACCACTCTCTGTGTCCCCTTGTTCCCTGCTGTACAGGGGTGAGAGTCGGGTACAGTATAGCTGAACCACTCTCTGTGTCGCCTCCTTGTTCCCTGCTGTACAGGGGTGAGGGTCAGGTACAGTATAGCTGAACCACTCTCTGTGTCTCCTTGTTCCCTGCTGTACAGGGGTGAGAGTCAGGTAGTAGGTACAGTATAGCTGAACCACTCTCTGTGTCTCCTTGTTCCCTGCTGTACAGGGGTGAGAGTCAGGTACAGTATAGCTGAACCACTCTCTGTGTCTCCTTGTTCCCTGCTGTACAGAGGTGAGGGTCAGGTACAGTATAGCTGAACCACTCTCTGTGTCTCCTTGTTCCCTGCCTTACAGGGGTGAAGCTCAGGTACAGTATAGCTGAACCACTCTCTGTGTCTCCTCCTTGTTCCCTGATGTACAGGGGTGAGGGTCAGGTACAGTATAGCTGAACCACTCTCTGTGTCTCCTTGTTCCCTGCTGTACAGGGGTGATAGTCAGGTAGTAGGTACAGTATAGCTGAACCACTCTCTGTGTCTCCTTGTTCCCTGCTGTACAGGGGTGAGAGTCAGGTACAGTATAGCTGAACCACTCTCTGTGTCTCCTTGTTCCCTGCTGTACAGGGGTGAGGGTCAGGTACAGTATAGCTGAACCACTCTCTGTGTCTCCTCCTTGTTCCCTGCTGTACAGGGGTGAGGGTCAGGTACAGTATAACTGAACCACTCTCTGTGTCTCCTCCTTGTTCCTTGATGTACAGGGGTGAGGGTCAGGTACAGTTTAGCTGATCCACTCTCTGTGACTCCTCCTTGTTCCCTGCTGTACAGGGGTGAGGGTCAGGTACAGTTTAGCTGAACCACTCTCTGTGTCGCCTCCGTGTTCCCTACTGTACAGGGGTGAAGGTCAGGTACAGTATAGCTGAACCACTCTCTGTGTTGCCTCCTTGTTCCCTGCATACTGTACAGGGGTGAGGGTCAGGTACAGTATAGCTGAACCACTCTCTGTGTCGCCTCCTTGTTCCCTGCTGTACAGGGGTGAGGGTCAGGTACAGTACTGCTGAACCACTCTCTGTGTCTCCTCCTTGTTCCCTGCTGTACAGGGGTGAAGGTCAGGTACAGTATAGCTGAACCACTCTCTGTGTCACCTCCTTGTTCCCTGCATACTGTACAGGGGTGAGGGTCAGGTACAGTATAGCTGAACCACTCTCTGTGTCGCCTCCTTGTTCCCTGCTGTACAGGGGTGAGGGTCAGGTACAGTACTGCTGAACCACTCTCTGTGTCTCCTCCTTGTTCCCTGCTGTACAGGGGTGAAGGTCAGGTACAGTATAGCTGAACCACTCTCTGTGTCACCTCCTTGTTCCCTGCATACTGTACAGGGGTGAGGGTCAGGTACAGTATAGCTGAACCACTCTCTGTGTCGCCTCCTTGTTCCCTGCTGTACAGGGGTGAGGGTCAGGTACAGTATTGCTGAACCACTCTCTGTGTCTCCTTGTTCCCTGCTGTACAGGGGTGAGGGTCAGGTACAGTATAGCTGAACCACTCTCTGTGTCGCCTCCTTGTTCCCTGCTGTACAGGGGTGAGGGTCAGGTACAGTATAGCTGAACCACTCTCTCTCTCTGTCTCCTCCTTGTTCCCTGCTGTACAGGGGTGAGGGTCAGGTACCACTTGCTCTGTTTTTTCTTTCCAAAGTTTTCTGTCCATAACTCCATCCCTCCTCCCGCAGTCCTCCCATCTCAGCTGTGGCCTTCCCCTTTTCCTGTGTCCTTTGTGGAGAGTGGAGGGAATATCTTACAGCTCCCATTCCGTTCAAGGATGATAGAAGATGACATTTATTCTATGTCACACTGACCTTGTACATTATTGTGTGCAGGTGAAGTTGGCCTACCAAGAGTCAGAGATGGTGACACTGTTGAAGCGGATCCCTCTTGGCACCAATGAACTCAACGTGATCCGAGACCGGGCCGAGAAGTTACGGGATGGAAAGTTGAAGTGTCGCGGCGATGCTCTGCTTCCTCTCACACTCGCTAGCTTCATATTCGACTCTCTCTGTCCCCCTGGTGTGTTAAACAAACAACATTTTGATTGAGTTGTTACTTAGTTTACCTGTGTCATCTTGTAAAAAGCTGAAAGTTTATACATGTCAATTAATCTTTGGATATGTTAAAAAAATATATTAAGAATATTTAATATATTATAAATGTATTAAATATATCACTCTCGATTGAGAGAACCTGGGTTCACATCCTGTTCTGCCGTTTCGAACCATGGGCAAGTTCATTCACTCTACATTGCTCCAGTTCACTCGGCTGTATGAATGAGTACCTCGTTATAGATAGTGGTGGATATTTGTGTACAAATAGTCTTTGCTCATTAATTGCAGCATGGCTGAATTCTTCACAGAGAAGTCAAGATGGTGTTTGATTGATCTGATTACTGCCAGAGAGTAAAGTGTAAAGCACTTTGAGCAGTTCTAAAGACTAGATACTGCACTACATAAAAACTTACCTTTTATGATGTTTTACGTTTTTTAAATAAAAATGAAGAATGTTTTGTAATCTGAGAACAGTGACTTTTATTTGTGTTAATTTGCTGTTTTGAATCACTGTTGTTTGATGTCAGTGACGGGTGAAGAATATTTGATTGAAGCATGTCCTGTGTTTTTTTATAATCCATCCGGCTGGATGGTGTATAGTTTGTGTCATAAAGTCTGTCCTGTGGCTGTAGCAACAGCAAGTGGAGCAGGCAAGTCTTCCAGCCGAGCATCACAAATGTCACCCACAACAATGGCTGATGAGAAACTTGGATTTGAGGCCTGTGTTGCTGCACTGGGTAAGCGGAGTGTCTTCTTAAATCTTGGGGAAAGTCATTGTAAACTGTATGTCAGTGGCTAAATATGTTTCATGACAATCCTAATGATTGATAGATCGGTATCATATATTGAAGTTAATGAAACAGCTGAAGGGAAAAGTGTTGAAAGTAGGCATGGTAGCCACTTGTATGTGTTAGGAACACTTGTACTGACAGAGAGACAGGAGAAGCAACAGATTGCAGAAACAATTGGGTTTGGAGAATATGTAAAGTAACATGAGATTGCAAGGAAGTTGGGGAATTGAGAGAAGATATCGGTATGAAGAAAAACAAGAAAATTGTGGCATTTGGGAGCAGACTGAGGTGGGCAGGACACCTACAGAGAATGAGTGAACAGAGATTGACAAGAACAGTTTCTTTGTTGATAGAATGTTACTGGTGCGTTAGTCAGTTCAGGGTGAGTTCGTCTGATGGTAGAACTCTGTCTGTTTGTCGTCATTGCTTGTATCATTGATGAAGTAGTGTAGTTGTTATCATACCATCCTGGCATGCCAGAGTTTCTAGGTTCAAGACCACGACCTGGCAAGGTACATTTGGTGTAAAAATCTGGCTCTCAGCATTGGGAACTGTGTATCCATTGCAACACAGATTACGTTAATATCAGTGTCGTCATAGTTTGTGATGTAAAAGAACCACTGAGGATGGCGTGCACCATGGCATTGACCACCCATAATGTCCTGAAAAAGACTGACTAGTTGAATAATGCCTGATGTAGGACCATCACATTCTAGTAACCAAAATATATTTACAGTCATTTCTGAGTGTTGAAGACATCTAGAAAGTGGACAGAAAATAGACAAAGAGCATATCTGTTGGTAGAACTTTGTCTGTTTGTCCTCGTGGCGTTTAGCATCCTACCATACCTGAGTGGTATGCTGCGACTGTTTCAGGCCTGAAGGCAAATGTGTCAGAGGCGGAGCACCCACTGCTGTGTGAAGGCACGCGGCGACAGAGGGGGGACCTTGCCATGGCCATGCTTGTCCACTACAAGGACAACCAGGTCAAACTCAGCAAGGTGGGTCTAACAGTTTGCTGAACACTCTTCGGGATGCTATATTTTTATGCAATTTCTTTTTGCCATATCCCGTACGTGATTTTACCTGGTAGCTGTAGAATCTTTCATCAGCATAACATGCCAGCTTTCTCAGTATATGTGCATCATAGTTGATGTGTACTGAAGAAGTTGGCGTGTTGTGCTGATGAAAGATTCTACAACTACAAGGTAAAGTCACTTATTGAATATGTCAAGAAGAAATTGTTTGCTCATGTCTAACGCTGAAGCAGCGTTAGTTTTAAAATCTTGTATTGTTAACACTTTAGACCCCAACTGGCCAATGTGTTGTGGTACCCATCCACCTGTAACTGCCTGTAACTGCCCAAAGCAGCCCATAACTGCCCATAATCATCCACTGGATAAGCAGAACTTCAAGAAATCATACATCAAATCATGGAGCTGTTTGCTGAATAATTGTGTGCTATATGTCATTATACCTTTTGCTATACTCTAAGGGTATTTGTTATGTAGCTATATATCGGATGTTTTTCATTTATCACTGTATGAAAACAACTTGCTGAATTCATATGACAGCTAGAAGACTGGAGTGCATTTCATTTAAATGTGTTGGGATCTAAAGGGTCAATGCTTGTTTGATGTTGTCCATGCCGGATATGATTTTCCATCAAGGTCCTTATGGAATGTAATGTTCTTTGGCTAGCAGAAATTGTCAGTTTCTTGAATTAAATTGTACATTTTGCAGTGATTTTATGTTGTTTCAGGGACAAGGATGCATTCATTACTTTTGTAGATTTGAATTACAAATGGAATATTTTGAAAGCTGCCCTAGAGCTGTATATAAGATAGTCTTTGTCAAGACCAAGCATATGGCATTTTAACCATCAGAAAGTAAAATAACCCACATTTATCCTTAAATTTATTACAAAAATAGTCTCCATAAACTACAATCACTGCCATAATTATGATAGTAATACTGTAGTGTATGGTTGTTTTAGTCAAAAGTCATAAGTGTGTGTTTGTGTGCAGGCTTGCAAGCATGCATGCTAAAAAGGACAGGGCGAATAGGATTTTACCCTGTTTAGCACCATACATACCTTAGTGGTAGCGAGGGGTAAAATTGGCCTAGGTATTTAAGTCGAGTAAGTGAAGTTACGCAGCGTCCAGCAGAAGGTTAAACAGGTAACATGTGTGACTTACAGGTGATGGACAAGCTGCTAGACAAGGGTGTGCATCAACTCTTCAAGTCTCCCTCTCTCACCACTTACCTCTCCGGCAGTAAGTCTTCCCACTGCCCCAAGGGGGCAGCAGCAGTTGCTGGGGCCGCGGCGCGTCCCACTAGTGCCACGACCCCGCCCCGACAGTCTACCCTGTCTCCCCCTGTCGTCACCCTGGGGGGTCTGTCCACTGCGGGGGGTGGAGGGGGCATGAGCAGCGTCAAGGAGGACCCTACCACTGGCCCCCCTGAGATGTCCCCAGGGGAGGGGGTGCAGCCCGTGCCTCGGCCCACAGATGTGAAGACCTGGGAGGAAAGGGCTGCACAGAACCTTGAATACCTGAACCTCGAACAGAAGTTTCCCACAGCGAGTGGTGGCGGAGCGCGACCAAAGACTACTTGTATCGCCAGGTGAGGCTTAGTTACTGGCTACCCGGTATATCGTTTTTTTTATAGAAATATACCGTTTTCATAAATGCAGTAAACTTCGGAAAACTAACGAATTCACTTATAACAAATTTCACTAAAGTTACACAGAATAAATGAATTGGTACTGATTTTGTTTTAATATACTTAAAATTTTAGATATAAAAAATGTTGGATATAACAACTAAATTGGCTGGTTCTGAGCGATTTGTTATATCAAATTAGTCTAATTGATTAATAATATTGATATTTACTGTATCTAAAGACACATCTGTGATAGACAGTCCATAATCTATTTCTCTAACACTTATTTCATTCAATTTATGCAAACAAATTGTTTAAAAAAGTTAATTTTAGTGAAAAAGGTAACACAAATCAACGACACAAATGCCTGTCGTGCAGACACTGGTGACGTCCATTATACCACGTCATCCAGAGCACATAGCAAGTAGTCAGTAGATTTGCTTATTATGTATCCAATGCTTGTACATTTTTATGGCCTGCCCTTATCAGATATTTGTCAATTATATTTTTAAACATCGTCATGCAGCTAGCATTTAAGCAATTAGTAAATTAGTTGTTCCATTCATTAATTGTCCTATGGGAGACTGAGTACTTCCTCACCAAGTCACGTCTTGATCAAATGTTCATGTAGTGTTACAAGTGCTTGCAGTAGAGTCGGAGAAGTGACACAAGTGATTCCAGTTATGTTACAATGGTGACATGAGTGGTGACTTTGTTTACATCATTGTAGTGACATGACATGAGTAACTGGCTGTAGAGGTGGTTTCACAAGTGACAGCATTAGTGTCAGAGTATTGACATGGATGATTGGAGTAGTGTAAGAGTAGCAACGCATTGACTACAGTAGTGTCGGAGTAGTGATAGTGTGACTACGGTAGTGTCAAGAGTAGTGACACAATTACTGCAATAGGTCAAAATATAGTGACTTGATGACTGCAATAATGTTAGAGTAGTGACACTGTCACTACAGTAGTGTTGCAGTAGTAATTCAGTGACTACAATAGTGTCGGAGTAGTGACACAGTGACTATAGTAGTGTCGGAGTAGTAACACAATGACTAAAATAGTGTCGGAGTAGTGACTACCATAGTGTCAAGAGTAATGACACAATGACTGCAGTAGGTCAGAATATAGTGACTTGATGACTGCAAAAGTGTCGGAGTAGTGACACGGGTGTGGTGCTTGCAGCAAGGACACAGACAGCTCTGCTGTGGAGGAGGAGACTGAGGGGGGTGCAGACTACAAGGCCTGGGAGGCCAAGTTCAGGTGCACAAACCTCAAGAACATCAAGAAACACTCCGTCGGTGCGCGTTGCTTCTTCTTTCTCTCACTCAACAATTGTTATATTTTGTCAAAATGATAATATGGCAAGGGTAAATACTTGTTCAGTCACTCTAAGATATGATATATATATATATTTAGTCAAAATACGAACTTCACTGTCGAAGTGACAGCTAAACAGAATATTCTAGTCATCCTTAAATATGAATTGTATTAAATCAAAGTGACTGATATTTTAGGCAGGTTCTTTGACAAAAAAATATATTTGTTTCATGAGTTATAATTGGTTCAAGGACTCTTGTATTCTAAAGAAAATGCCTACCTCTCCCGATCTGTGGATGGTAGAAACAAGATCCCCTGTGGAAATAATAATTATGATGAAATGTTATTTCATATACATAGTTTACTGCATTGTAACATGTGGTGAAAATAAAATTGTATCTCTATGAAGTTAGTATACCTGTCTTTAATCCTCTATTATAATAAATAATAAAACAGAAATGTTTTGTAAATATAAATTATTACAAAGCATCACGTTGTGGCAGGGATGGCAAGCATCGACAGCAGCGCACCTGAGACTACCTCCAGCGATAATTCCCCCACGATGGTTCGTCGCAGCTGGAGTCTGAACGGTGGCGCCACCAAGCACCAGGGACCAGGCAGTGACAGCGGGAGCAGCGGCAAGAGCAGTGACTCCCTCGGCTCGAGCAGCTCAGGGGAGAAGCGAGCCGCTGCGAAGACCCGGGACACTGACAGGTTGGTTTTGGCATTACCTGTCTTTTGTTGTTTTATATCCAGAAATATGTGTCCTGTATTAAGCATTATATAGTGGGTGGTTTGATTGTCACCACTTATTGCAGGGAAATAAATGGCTACAGAAAATTACTAGAAATAATTATATCAAATGAACTATTAACAAATATTAAAAAAATAAATATTATTAACATTTATTACAGTCACCCTAGGACAGTTCTAAATAATTTTTGTAGACAAATTATAAACAAATTACCATATTTATTAATGTTTTGTTTCAGTCCTTCAGCAGGGATCTACGGGGACCTGAGATTTGCGCCCCAGCTCATCATGTACTCCTCTCGTAGCTCCACACCCAACATGAAAGGCTCCAGGTAATCATGTACTCCTCTCGTAGCTCCACACCCAACATGAAAGTCTCCAGGTAATCATGTACTCCTCTCGTAGCTCCACACCCAACATGAAAAGCTCCAGGTAATCATGTACTCCTCTCGTAGCTCCACACCCAATATGAAAGGCTCCAGGTAATCATGTACTCCTCTCGTAGCTCCACACCCAACATGAAAGGCTCCAGGTAATCATGTACTCCTCTCGTAGCTCCACACCCAACATGAAAGGCTCCAGGTAATCATGTACTCCTCTCGTAGCTCCACACCCAACATGAAAGGCTCCAGGTAATCATGTACTCCTCTCGTAGCTCCACACCCAACATGAAAGGCTCCAGGTAATCATGTACTCCTCTCGTAGCTCCACACCCAACATGAAAGGCTCCAGGTAATCATGTACTCCTCTCGTAGCTCCACACCCAACATGAAAGGCTCCAGGTAATCATGTACTCCTCTCGTAGCTCCACACCCAACATGAAAGGCTCCAGGTAATCATGTACTCCTCTCGTAGCTCCACACCCAACATGAAAGGCTCCAGGTAATCATGTACTCCTCTCGTAGCTCCACACCCAACATGAAAGGCTCCAGGTAATCATGTACTCCTCTCGTAGCTCCACACCCAACATGAAAGGCTCCAGGTAATCATGTACTCCTCTCGTAGCTCCACACCCAACATGAAAGGCTCCAGGTAATCATGTACTCCTCTCGTAGCTCCACACCCAACATGAAAGGCTCCAGGTAATCATGTACTCCTCTCGTAGCTCCACACCCAACATGAAAGGCTCCAGGTAATCATGTACTCCTCTCGTAGCTCCACACCCAACATGAAAGGCTCCAGGTAATCATGTACTCCTCTCGTAGCTCCACACCCAACATGAAAGGCTCCAGGTAATCATGTACTCCTCTCGTAGCTCCACACCCAACATGAAAGGCTCCAGGTAATCATGTACTCCTCTCGTAGCTCCACACCCAACATGAAAGGCTCCAGGTAATCATGTACTCCTCTCGTAGCTCCACACCCAACATGAAAGGCTCCAGGTAATCATGTACTCCTCTCGTAGCTCCACACCCAACATGAAAGGCTCCAGGTAATCATGTACTCCTCTCGTAGCTCCACACCCAACATGAAAGGCTCCAGGTAATCATGTACTCCTCTCGTAGCTCCACACCCAACATGAAAAGCTCCAGGTAATCATGTACTCCTCTCGTAGCTCCACACCCAACATGAAAGGCTCCAGGTAATCATGTACTCCTCTCGTAGCTCCACACCCAACATGAAAGGCTCCAGGTGATCATGTACTCCTCTCGTAGCTCCACACCCAACATGAAAGGCTCCAGGTAATCATGTACTCCTCTCGTAGCTCCACACCCAACATGAAAAGCTCCAGGTAATCATGTACTCCTCTCGTAGCTCCACACCCAACATGAAAGGCTCCAGGTAATCATGTACTCCTCTCGTAGCTCCACACCCAATATGAAAGGCTCCAGGTAAGGCCACAATCTCAGTTAAAACAGGACAAGCTGTTCATTTAGGAACCCAAAAATATTAATGAAATGAATATTTTGGTGAGGTCCTCATGTAGTAAATATTTCAGTTTAGTGAGTCATGGCTTGTTTGAGCCAAAGCAAGCCACCATGTGTACTGGAGTGACATATAAAAAGGTCGAAAAGATTGTAACTATTTTATATTAATATGATTTTCCCATTATTTTGTATAGAAGCCAATATAAAATCAAATTGTCATTTAACAAATTACAATCTATTCAACCAAATTGCTAAATAAATAAAAATAAACAAATATTGATCTCACCGTTAAACCGTCTTCAGATACAAAGGCAAGACGCGCATCATGCCGACAGTGCCCAACCAGCCGAGCGAGGCGTCGGCACACTTCATGTTTGAGCTCGCCAAGATGGTGCTGACGAAGGCCGGGGGGAGTAGCTCAACCTCCCTCTTCACCCAGCCCCCCACAAACAACAACCCCACTGGCCCCCACCGTGCCCTCCATCTGTGCGCCTTCCAAGTGGGGTTATACGCCCTCGGACTACACAACTGTGTGTCTCCTAATTGGCTTTCGAGGACGTACTCGTCTCATGTCTCCTGGATCACAGGTACGCTGTCCTGAATGCTTTGTGGTGCATGTGCTTGATGTTCTCATTTGTCCCTTAGAGATCAAGTCAAAAGCATTTATTCAAACAAATTAAATGTACAAATGACATACAGTGGCACGTCGCCTCAGGGTCACCTCGGTAATACAGCCACCTCGCAATTAAGATCACCCTAGGACAGTCCAAATTACAGTAAAGTATATTCACTCTACTAATACGGTCACCTCGCTATTCAGGTCACTTTTGTCCAGTCCCAAAGGTGACCTTAATAGTGAAGTTCCACTGTATACAAAGTGTATTGGTGAGAAGTTCGAAAGGAGAAACAGAAGTAAAAAATACTACTCTCAGAATGTCAATTTCTGACCAGACAAAATTACTTTTGTTTGGAGGAGCCGGGTCAGAGGCAGTTTCGTCTGGCGTCGGACATCAGTATTTTACACTTCAGACTGATACTGTTAATATATTGATATCATATATCAGTGTGTACAAACTTTCATCCGAGGAGGGGGTAGAGGGCTGAGGCCAGATGAAAGTAATTTCGTCAGGTATCGGACATCAACATTCTCAGACGATTCCTTAGTGGGATGGCATAACCAAGATATCCAGAAGAATTGTGCGTTTTGTGAAAAAAGCACCAAATTTAGCACATATGTAGACGTTAGTATTATGAACCTTTGCAGAATATATATATATGTATATATATATAAATATGTAAACATAATTACTATAATATTTTGTTTTCTGCCAACTGACAGGCCAGGCAATGGAGATCGGCAGTGCAGCCATCAACATCCTCATTGACTCATGGGAAGGTCACCTGACACCGCAGGAAGTCGCATCTTTGGCTGACCGTGCGTCTCGGGGTCGTGACCCCAACATGGTGCGTGCCGCGGCCGAGCTTGCCCTGTCATGTCTGCCCCATGCCCAAGCACTCAACCCGAACGAGATCCAACGCGCCCTCATCCAGTGCAAGGAGCAGAGTCAGGAGATGTTGGAGAAGGCTTGCCTGGCTGTCGAGAGTTCGGCCAAAGGAGGCAACGTGTACCCTGAGGTCCTCTTTGATGTCGCTAAGCGCTGGTACGAGTTGTATGAAGAATCAATCCAGGGACCTAACGCAAGTCACGAGTCGGCCACCGAAGCCATCCCGCAGCAGGGAGCAGCAATTGTTGTCGCACCGAGCATGCCCGGGCAGATGATATTAGAGACGGAGAATGCGGCGATTATGCACTTCGTTCCCGCCCAGCAGATGGCGGGGCAGACTGTCGCCGCAGTCGCCGTCGCCCCAGCGGTGGCAGTGGCGTCACCTCACGGGAACGCGACAAATCAGCTTCCACCAGGGGCGATTGCGATGGGGGCGCTACCGTATGCGATCCCGCCTCCAACCGGCCAGCCGCATCTGTCCCATCACCCCTACATCGCACCCTATAGCTACGTACAGCAGATCCCTCCTAACTTTGCCCACCACTACAGCGCCCCTCACATCCCCCTCCATACACACAACATCCACCCCTCTTATCTCTCCACCTACCCCTACCAGCAGACCCAGGCCGGCCCAGCGCCCTTCGCTAATGTCGCTCACCTCTCTAGTGCCCCTCTCTACCACACGGGGGCGTCCCACTTCCACCCCACGCTGCCCACTGGTGTGCAGGTAGCGAACTACGTGGCGAACCCACTGCACAACCATGCCAAGTTTGGCGGGGGTCAACCCGGTGACCCCCCGGCTCAGCTCGCTGTTATGGCAACCCCGAGTTCGACAGCAACAAACCCTGCAGCGCAGCACCTGTCTCTGAATGTGCCCGTACACAACATGACGCAGATCAACTACCTGTTGTCTACGTACAGGGTCGGCATGCTGGCCATGGAGACCTTGGGGCATAGGGTGCATGATGACCGCCCCCAGTTGAAGTATGCCCGCAACCCCCCGTACGGCGAAGACGTCAAGTGGCTGCTCGGGGTGGCCCTAAAACTGGGTAAGTTGTAACTTGTTGGTAAGTTTTCGGTTCTCAATTTGTGTAACAATTCTTTGTTGCTAACATGGTTTCTGAAGTTTCAATGTTATAGCTATTAGAAGTGAAACTTTAGCTCTTTCATTTCCTTGCAGCTCTGGTCAACTGATCAGCTTCATCAGTTTGTAAAGCTACAGACAAGTTTGTTCAAGCAGAACATGATGTATTAAATCTACTGTAAAAGTTGTATTCTGCCACCAGGTGTATGTCATATGTTGTAGTTGTGTCATATTATGCTACCAGGTATCAGTCGTCTGTTTTCCACAAGTTGTCAGGTAGTAGTGTTCTGTTCTTCCACAAGGTATCAGTCATCTAGCATTGTAGTGTTGTGTTCTGCCACCAGGTGTCTCTTCTGTTATAGTAGTGTCATATTTTGTCACCATGTGTAGGTCATCTATTACAGTAGAGTTGTGTTCTGTCACCAGGTGTTAGTCCTCTGTTACATTAGTGTTGTGTTCTGCCACCAGGTGTCAGTCATGTGTTACAATAGTGTCGTGTTCTGCCACCAGGTGCTAGTCATGTATTATAATAGTGTTGTGTTCTTCCACCACGTGTCAGTCATGTATTATAGTAGTGTTGTGTCCTGCCGCCAGGTGTCTCTCGTCTGTTACAGTAGTGTTCTGTTCCTCCACCGGTGTCAATCATCTCATCTGTAGTGTTGTGTTCTGCCATCAGGTGCCAGTCATCTGCAGCAGTTCTGTGTCACGGCGGTCAACGCTGTGGTCAGTCCATTTGTGCTGCATGACCTCGCGGTCGAGGCTGCACTGTGCCTCGCGAGGAACAACTCGGCCCAGATGCAGCAACAACTGCGCTCACCCACCCTCAGTCCTCTCATGCAGAGATGTGTCCAGATGTAAGTGCTCGATTAAAAGCTATACTGTAATACACGGTTTCACAGTTATATGACTTATATGGGCATATAAGTCGGGTCACGCAGTCAGTGCAACAGATCAAGTCGAATAAAATAAAACAATCCACCGTTGGATTGCTACAGCGCATAAGTCTCCTATGCTCATATTAAACATATTTTCAGCAAACATCCGATACGCATATATAAATATTAAAATACACTATCTCCAGATATCCATTGTTATTTGCGATCATTTCCACCACTCACAGCGAAATAGGTTTACTTTTACTCGACTTAACCTTTGAACTTTGAAACTGGTATTGTGTGTATGTGACATTCTGAGATCATCCATCTTTTTCATACAAATTTCCAGTGAATCAACCTGCCGCATACACTATTGATCACTTCCCTCAACAACCTTCCTCAACTCCAGATACAAGTTTGTTCACACAAAATGCAATTTTAAAGATAAAATGGTGCAAAACATAAACAATTATATCTGCATACTATACGTTTATTATTCCTTTGGCCGGACACGGCGAACAGTAATTTTGCAAAAGTATAGTGTATCGAATAGCATATCAAATGCCAAAGTAACATATTTGGTGGCAAGTATGAACAAATAGTAATAATAATAAAACTTTATTTTGACACCATAAGTAAATATTGTTCATGTTATACATACACTTTCTTAAAAACAATTAAAAATGGTCTTTTAACTCATAATGCAACTTTAACACTGTACGTACCAACTAAACTGAGCAGTGTATTGTTTTAATTAATATTTTCTTACATTCTTGAGTTTTTGTATGTAATGCAGTTTTCTTGTGGATCATGTTCTCAGGTTTGTAGAAAGTAAAGACTAGTTGTTTAACAGTTTTGCAGATCATGTTGATTGGTTTATGATTCATGTAGACACGTTTGTGGATTGCATTACATTGACAGGTTTGTGAATTGTGTTGACATGTCGTGTTGACAAGTTTGTGTATCGTGTTGGCAGGATATGTTGACATGTGTTTGGATCATGTTGACAGGTTTGTGGTTCAGGTTTCCATATTGTGTTGATAAGTTTATTAATGTTGACAGGTCATGCTGACAGGTTTGTGGATCATGTTGACAGGTTAATGGATCATGTTGACAAGTTTGTGGATCATTCTAATATGTTTATGGATCATGTTGACAGATTTGTGGATCATGTTGACAGGTTTGTGCAGTGTACCCATCAACGCATGAATCACATCACGCCAGCCGAATACGACGAGATTGTCAACATCATCTGTAGCGCTCGTAATGCATTCTACATGACACCAGGGGGCCTCGTGCAGTTCAACGAGCTGCTACAGAGTCTTCGGCGGACAAAGTCATGCAAGAAGGACCTCTGGCAGCGGATAGTGAACGGGCTCGCATCTGGCAGTGTATGATAGATGAGTAGGAGTCTCTAGAGGGTATCAGCACGATCCGATTGGTCGCTTCCCATCTCTGTCAACCGTTTGATGTAACTAAGTTGACAGCATAAAATCTGATTGGTTACTTTCTGTCTGTAACAATAGAATGTTCTTGAGTCAGATCATTTTAGAAGTTGTCAGTGTGCGATCTAATTGGTTGTATCTCGTGGCTGAATGTTATAAACAATTCCGTTGGTTTTACTAAGATGTTCATAAATATAGTTAAAAGCATAACAAAAATGATGGCAGATTAAATTTTAGCAGTTGTAATAGGCCTGCTGAGTAAAACTGGCAAACTGTGCAAAACACATGTTATGTAGTTAGGGAATAAAATTATTAGTATTGTTAACAGCAATACTGGAAAATCAAGAAAACAAGAAAAACAAAGTTAATGAGATAACCCATGATAGAGTGACGATACGTGCGAGTCTAAAGCAATCACACAGTAGATGTCTCTGATGGTACTAGTTATTATTTACTAATAATTATGTTGTTGACCTCTAGTTGTGAATTGTTTGTCATAAAACAAGATGCAAGAAATATTTTTACGACTGGATTTGTACCATGTAGCAGCATTCCTAGGCATGTCGATGGACGCTGTGAGGCTGTAGCATCCTGTCGGCACCGTGTACTCTTAGGAAAATTCGTTATCTGTTTATGCAATCACTAGGGTTTATTTTGACTTTGTTGGCCTATTACTTATGATTACGAGCTGCGTCTACATAGCTGGACATGTAGATATTCTTCCTATAGGCTCAGTGAAGCTCTTTAGTGCAATTTTATGGTCTTCCAACATGTTGACTGTAGTTGCTTGACCCGTGTAAAACTGCCTTGACATTAGACCTGGTTTTGTTGCGTGTAAAAAGCTGTTGTGCGATCGTAGGTAGGCGTCATGTTTGTAGTTTGTACATAATGACACGATGACGAGAAGAGAATGGCACGTTGCGGTTGACGTATGGGTGAAACATATGAGCGAGTGCAGGTGTCGAAAATCAAATAGTTGTATGGTAACAAATTGTGTTGGTTGGTTGTTCCATGCATGGTACCAGAAGTAGACTGTGGAAATCACGGTCGTTGTGGTTAAACCAAAGCTGTCTGTTCCATATTTTTAACGTTGTTCTTAATACTGGACAAATTATGTTGAAGATATACTGCACACATTCAGATGCTAAATAAGCTCCATTGACAGTACAGCTGAGGATAGCTGGCTTAACCTGTCATTGTTCACCGCTTCTGACACGTTTCCCGTGTTCAAGACAACAGTTTCAGTGAACGTCCTGCTAATAATTACCAGCCTGGCCGATTCCGCGAAATGGAACAGACAACCTCGCTCTGTTTCAGGAAGAGAAAGTAATGTTGCATCTGTTGGGTGAATGTTCTCGTATTTTGCACGGAAGTGTGTTGATTAGAAGATGGTGAACGCAACAAGTCGTAACTTGTGAAAGTTGAGGAGGAATGTTTACGTGAAGCGGACAGTATTAGACGTGTACATAGACAAGATCTCACATTCGTACTTGATGTAGAAAAATGGACTGATAGCATAGCCGTATTCCGGCGTGTTCTCCGTAGCCTGTGTAACTGCTGTAGCAAATTGGGACAAATTACTATTGTTTCTTTTTCCACGTTAACATTTTTTAATTCTGTATGTCCAGTAACGATTTATATTTGATCACAACAGCACAAGTTGTTGTTCGTCCTGTCACTGACCTGGTGTAGTTTTTGTAAAATCTTACACTTTTTCAAGAAAATCAACATGATCCCCGTCGGATTAGAAGTAACAAAAATAAAAAGATTGTGTCTACTTACGCAGGGGAACCTTTCCTCTGTGACACACCCTCGTGCCATCAGTGTCTGCCAGTCACCAGAAATATATCCCCCCCCTGACGAGCACAACTGCTGCGGTCCTTAAATGTGTCCATTTCACTGTTTATAACTAGAAAGGAGGTGCCACCTCAAAATTACTGGCCTATTTACTTACTATGAACACAGAAGTGAAACAATGATGTATCCCCAACAAAGATTGGATCAACAGAGTTAGCCAGAAAGTTGGATTCTAGCTAAATTTCACTTGTGTTCCATTACAGCATTGCTTTTTAATTAACTGAACCACCAGAGAAAAAATGGCTTTCAGTTTACACATCTATGCAGTTCACAGGTATTCTTGAAATTATTTATCAAAATATGTTGGTGTAACATTATATATTTGATAGTTTCGAGTCGTTTATGTCACATGTTAAACTCAACACGTCGATACGTTGGAAAAATGTTTCTGTTGATTTTGTTTTTGTTAAGAAGGGATATGATTAGGAAGATTCTGTGTTGTGACTGTTAGTTGGAGGAACTGAGGCACTGAGCAGTGTCTTGCTATTGTAATAGCACGGCTGTTATTACCTTTGGTTTGGGTACATACATATTATCCCCAATTAGGATGTAATCTACGTATTGTTTTCTAATATCTATATTTAGATGCTGTGAAAGTTCACGAGACAAATATAGTTTTAATAACATTTAACAAACTGTTGAGTATGTCAAATCATAAATTATGGAATTTCTGCCAAAGGTCGGTTCACTCAGTATTTGTTCTCGTAACAAATCCCAAGTTTTTGCAATATACTTTATACCTGTAGATGCAGCCAGAGCAGAGCATCGGAAGGCCAAGGTATCCTGTTTTGTGTATTGGTAGACACCTGCAATATTAACAGGTAAAATGTGGTGGATTTAGCTAATTTTTTTCATCATATCAAACCATAATTTTTTTCTGTAAAGCCCACATGCACAGGTTGGCGCAAATAACTAATTCTGTTAATTTGTGAAGTTGTTTCGGTTACATTGCCACAGTTTTGAACCTCGTTCAAATTACCTGGATTTGTGGGAATGTTACTAAATGATTGCAACTTTTTGCTTTGTTAACATTTGCTGGATTTGGGGACAAATTTCTCTAAGTGAACATGTGGTTTTATATGGAGCATAATTGTGTACAGATAATTATGTAATCAAAATTTGAAACAAGTCGAAAACATCTCCATAGGAATTCAGAATCTCCCCATCCGTCTGTGGCATGTCAATATTCTGTTAGAGGAGGTTTTCAGTTGGTTTTTATTGTAAAATCATGTTGTACACTATAAACTATATGCATTCTAACAAACTGACTGCCATAAATTTGTGTTAGTGAGGCAGAACTAACATTTTAGTTCAACGTTTACACAAGAGCTATGTTATCTCTCAAATCTTGGCTAATTGCAAGGAAGGCGATGACCTGATTGGAGGAGCCTGTAAGGTCAGTTATGCAATCATCATGGCTTTGGACACAAGGCTTTTAAAGGTTGCGTGTTCCATGTAAACCAAATGTTTCCTCCTGAAACACTCGCAATTCAACAACACTAAGAACAACAAATTGTTAATTGAAAAACATTTCGGCAGTCAGCATATTATAATAAATATAGTTTAGACTTTATAGCATGATTCTATGATAGAAGCAAACAGAAAACCTCTTTAAAGATTGAACTTCTTTGTGGGTGAAGTAGTAACAACTTGGTGAAACTTTGTTTATGTAACGGCTGTAACATATAGATACTAGAGTAGTCATATACTATTTATCTTTTGTGTTACATATTTGTATGATACAGTTAAGTTTTGACATAGGTTATTTTAACAGTGGTTTATCATTTAAGTACATGTCGGTTCATTTGCTTTAATTATTATAGTTCAGATGAATGAAGAGTATCAGCAAAAGTAATTAGACATTTAAAAACAAGGAATTTGTGAAGCTGATCGAGCCTGAACAGTGTTTATTAATTTGTTAATGTTACAGAATAAAATCAACATATTCTGAGTACAGTGTACTCTCTTGAACGCGTCAAGCTGGAATTCTGAAATGTCATTATTATTCATGTTTTACTAGTGTTTATCAATAAATCAATAACCTTCAACATTGGTGTCTCTGATTGGTTTCAGCTTAACATGCTATGTGGTACTACACGTGTACCGGTAATTATATATGTTTGCTAAATGTTCAAAAAGGAGGGTGTAATTTGTAACATGCTTGTAAGTTAAAATATCACTGTTATAATTATACTTACGGAGCACCTTCTATATCTTCTGAAACCTGTGCTTGGTATCGTTAGGCAGTATGTCATAAACAGGAATGACTAAGTCATCATTAAAGCAAGGGACCACTGAGACATCGGGGTGAAAAAATTCAATTTCGAATCAATATGTTTTGACGTATTTTACATAAAACTGATCTTGTGTGAAATGTCAAAATGATTAAGTATTCATTCATGGAAACTGCATTATGGGAAAGTTTAAAATATATATAATTTTCTATCTTACATACATACTCAACTTGACCACAACTGCGTAATTATGTTACATTGCACACTTCATTATTAATTGTTGTCAAATATTAATTCAGAGATTCAGAAACAATTTTGACTAGTAAATTGCTACATGGATGCTTATTTACTAACATTGATCCCTTGGTGTTTAGTTTTAATTTTATATGGAAGTGGCCAACATTATCCAAATAAAATAATTGTTGTTGAAAATATATAACATCAATAGTTCTGTTGTCTAAATGTTTAACGTGTCTATAATATGTTGTATAAAATCACATTGTTCTTTTTCTCCCAGTTTAAATTCTACCGTGCAACTAAATTACTGTATAGTGGATCTAGGGATTTTTATCAAAGTAGTCCTGGTGTCGACCAGTGAAGTGTGCATTATGGTCCACACAATGTTTTTTTTTGCATTTTTGTGACGTTCTAACCTAGGTCAATAATCCAACTGATGCCACTCGGGCACACTTGAGCGTTTTTGTATAAACCCGTTAATATGCTAATTCGTTACCGCCATTAAAATATATACTACTTTTCTGACTATTTCGAATTGTGAACATCCAAACAATCAAAGTGATGTGACCAAAAGCTTGTCTTCAGGTTATGATTACGTTAGTGAACAAATTATAGTATGCAAATGTGTCGCATGAATTTGCAAATTAGCTGTAACCAACATAGACTCACGATTTTTTTTTCTCGAAATTGTGCGCTTCTGCAATGGTTGCAAATCTACTTTATTTACTGATAAAATGACCAAGCCATATATTTTTGTTAAGCTTATTCTCTCCCAGTCAAAACGAGGTACGATGTGAAGCTTTTATCTGGTATGGTAAGTGTGGAGCTAAGTTCAAACAAAGTCACCGTGAAATGATGAATATTCAAACTTTTTGCAATACCGCGAATGTTATAATGACTATGTACTTATTCATTTATATGAATGGGCACATCATATACAGCGTGAAAGAACGATTTCGTCCCGTAAAAATTAGATATGACATGGAGGTGTCAATTGATGGAGTTTGTTTGGAGCAAAGATGAAACAGAGTCACCGTCAAGTGATAAATGTTCGAAATTGCGCCATTCCGCAAACGTTAACGAATTACAATGTTTGTATACCATATAATATGTACCTTGTCTACGTACACTAGGTCATGTTACACACCTATGCATATTGTATCCCCGTCAAAATGCGGCATGGCGTGGAATTGTAAAGTGATAGTCTAACTGTGGAGTGAAGGTTGAACAAGGTTACCGTCAAAAGATGCAATTTCGAAATTGTGCCATTCCGCAGATTGTAGTCTAGTCAACATGTGATGTTATACTTTTAATTTTTGCATCACCCATGGGGTGAGAAAATATGTGTGTGTGTGTGTGTGTGTGTGTGTGTGTGTGTGTGTGTCTGTGTGTGTGTGTGTGTGTGTGCGTGTGTACGTGCGTGTGCTCGTGCGTACGTGCGTGCGTGTGTGGATACCACTCAAACTCCATCAACTGACACCACTATGTCAAATCGCATTTTGACGGGAAGAAATTGGTTTTTCACGCTGTATATGACGTGTCCATAGATATGAAGTAGATACAGATCGAGTCATTGTAACTTCACTACGTTCGCGGTATTGCAAACATTAATTCGAATAGTCATCATTTCACGGTCATCTTGTTTGACTTTAGCTCCACACTTACTATAGCTCCACATCGTATCTAATTTTGAAAGGAGGACAATAATCTTTCCAAAATATATGACGTGGCCATTTTGTTATTAAAGAAAATATATGCAACCCTTGTCATTTTAAGACGTTTGCGGAAGCGCACAATTAAACATTTTAATATCATTTTGAGGGTCCAAACTCAAACTAGTGTCCAAATATTTTTTTATCAATTAACTGATATATTCTTGTACATATGACAGCCTCGTCACGTCCCATGTCCACCCCCAGCCACCTGGAGTGAGCGTCTGCTGATGAACCAGTGGACAGGTCAACCAAATAAAAGCTTGGTATGATATATGCTCTGAATTCTGTAACAGAGCATCCTTGGTGTTGGAATATCTTAATTATATTATTCCTTTGGCAGAATATCTCTCATATTGCATCGATGACGGAGACCATGCACGTTGCAACTTAAGCCACAGAGGACAATGGTGATGCGTTCCAGGTGTTGAAATGTCGCGAATCCAGATCCAAATGGATGTATGGATGCTGTGGTTCCTTTGTGGTATGAAGTTTAGGTTTCCCACGGTATTGAAAACTGACAAGGACGTAGACTGTTTTTTCCCAGAGGATGACGGGTGCCGTTGCCATTAAGATAGAATAACGTTATTGCCTGGCCCAAAGGCTATCCTAATGTATGCAGCTGGACATACAGGTCACAAGCTCACAACTTCTAACGATCGGAAATACAAGGGCACACTTGTCTATATTGTGTATCAAACATGGTTTTGATCCCTTTTCCACAACAAACCATTTTGCATAAGGTCCAACAGTTGCGTGTCAGGTTCCTTATGGTCCTACTGGATGTCGCACTGGCGACAGCTGAGGTGTCTGAAGTGGCAAATACTTCCTTTCACTCACCATGGATAGTGGAGCTTTGCAACCTTGTTGGAGAAAATGCAAATAGCTGTTGTTTGTTGGTAACATCGCGATGGAAGTAGGGGTCTACACCAGGACTAGATCTGACGGCAAACTGCAAGCCATAACCTTGTCAAGCTGGCGGAAAGAGGCGGTGGGAGGCCAAACATAGCGCTACAAGCATATTCCGAAACGTCACCTAAAGTAATGCAGCAAACACCCTAATCGACACTCGGGAAAGTAATACAGCTGAATGTTCCTGGTGGCGGTCGGCAATTCGATCTGGCGTAACTTACACCGAGCAGCGCCGGACAAATGAGACCGTGAGCAACGTCACATTCCGGTCCACGCACCATGCACCGGTTGCATGCTGCAACATATATGGCAGAGCCTTCAAAGCAGCGGTTGCCCTGATATCGCAACAGCGCTCCAAACACAAGAGTTACTCACACCGTGGAGGTCATCGGCGTTCCGACGAACAGTCGAAAGAGAAGAATGCGTCATTGATACAGACGGTTGGAAATGACATCGAAACAATACTTGACTAGACTAATCATCGCTGGATAAGCCACTGCATCAGAATGTCCGACTTCCGCCTCCCCGACACGATATTTTCTCGCGTTTAGTCATGGTCAAAGAACCCGGCCAAGGCGACAAGTGGAGGCGTTTTGCATGCCCTCAACAGGTCCAACTATTCGTTGATATTGGCGCCGTGTAATCCGGATCCAATGTTACTTCGAAGCAAAGCGGCAGAGAACAAACTAGGCGAGAGAACGAAAACCAGCCAGCCTCACTTCTATAATGAAAGTTGATTCTCCTGGTCCCTACCCTAAGATTTGCAGGTCAAGTAGAACTCTTTCGCACTGTCGTCTAATCGGGCTCCTGTGTCATCTCAGATTCCACGATCGATCCTTCGCATGTAGATGTCGTCTACCTTCCCAGAAACAGATGATGACTCTTGTCTTTTTTATTTACTTCCAGTCCGCGATTAACATTTCCCAAGTAGTTCAGCGGATAGGTGCAGAAGAATGACGGAATTGTGCACTTTTGGATAAAAGCAACACACTTTGCATATGTATTCTACATACCAAGGGAACCATTTTGAAGATTGAATCACTTCAGATTTTGCTACGTTCAGAAATGACAACCATTTCAAAAATGGCCCCCAAATTGAATTACTCGAAATTTTAAAACGGTGTCACGTATAGCTATAGCATTTGTGTCTAGGTATAGGTTTTAGGGTTCATATATTTAATTTTTGGATTGTTCAGACATTTACATCCGCCACTTTTAAAGATGGCGGTCGTTAATTAAAATTTAACGATATCATAAAAAACTACGTCACATAGAGCCGTAAAGCTTATGTTATTGAATATTTTGATGGATAGCAACTTAAACAAATGAAAAATGAAGAAAAACTTCTAATCTTCTTCGACATGCCTATATCCGCTATTTTTAAAGATGGCGCCCAACAAAGCCTATTATTTCCATATCTACGTAATATAGAGCCACGAAGTTCAAGTCAAAATATTTATCTTAGATAACATGTTTTCAAAGATATTATTATTGACCTTCGTTGACATACATATATCCTCCATTTTTAAAGATAGCGCCCACCAAAGCCTATCATTTCCATATCTTAAGAACTAAATAACCTAGAGCCACAAGGTTGATGTCAAAATGTATGCTTTTTAGATACGATGATTTCAAATATATTATTATTGACCATCGTTGACTTTCCTACATCTGCCATTTTGAAAGATGGCGCCCAAATAAGCATGCTATATTCTCGTATGTTAAGACTTACGTATCCTAGAACCTTGAAACTGATATCAAAAGATAGGCTTTTGTCAAATGTCAAATATTAAACTTTTTATGTTCTCCAACATTCACAATCGCCACTTTCTCCATACCACGTACATATACCCACATTACAGATTTCTCCTGTACGAAACCATGGATGTTGCCACCGTTGTTCATCTTGACAATGAAAGAGATGGACAACCCTTTATCGAACACCAGTGGAGATCTGCTAGTTCTTGATACACGGTTTGTGACAGAGAAAGCAGTTGTCGGTTCCGTCAGCAAGATGGAGAAACTTGGAGAAGACTAGCGCAAACATTCCTTCAAGAAACGTCTGGAGGATCGCACAAACACAGTCAACGAAACAATCTCAAAGAACAAACTGTGTCTCTTCAGTCTTCTTGTGAAAGGAAAATCACACCTGCTCCGAACTTATTAGGGTGGCCACGTCTGGGGAAAGGCCCTGTTGGAAGCACAGCACCTGCTCAGTCCTGTAGATTTTGGCTGGACTCGAAATGGGGACTTGCCTGAATGGGAGGTGAAGTGGATGACACTGCCACCTGCAGGCACAGCTTGCCGTGCGATCATCACGTGTGGCTTCACGAAATGCTACAGAGGACACTGTCGATGTTTAAAAGCCAACTTGCGCTACACAATGCTGGGCAAATACGTTGGATGTCAGCGGGATGTGTGAAATGTTGGGGAATCCTTGCTGTGGATTTAGGTAGGCATCATTATCATGCCAATAACCTAATGTATGGAATTACATTACCCGTTTTAGAGAATATCTAAGTAACACCTTTAACCTCGTCGCATCAAATAGCCCACGTTTTTACATCAACTTCATGGATCTGGGATATGTCGCCTGAAGATACGGGAATAACAAGCTTTGCCAGGCGACATCTTTCAAAATGGCGAATATATGAAAGTCAATAAAGGTCAAAACTAATATATTTGAAATCGTCGATTCTAAAAAAACATACATTTTTACATCGACTTTGTGGCTCTATGTCATGTAGTTCTTGAGATATGGAAATAATAGACTCTGATAGCGCCATCTTACAAAAAAACGGGTATTTCAAAGTGGTGGATATCTGAAAGTAAATGAAGGTCAGGAGTAATATGTTTGAATGCATCGCATCTAAAAACCTTACATTTTTTGACATCAACTTTGTGGCTCTATGTTGTGTAGTTCTTGAGATATGAAAATAATAGACTTTGACGGGCGTCATCTTTAAAAATGGCGAATATTTCAAAATGGTGGATGTATGAGAGTTACTGAAGGTCAAACGTAATGTATTTGAATGCATTGTATCTAAAAACCATGACATCAACTTTGTGGCTCTATGTTATATTGTTCTTGAGATATGAAAATAATATAGTTTGACGGTCGCCATCTATTAAAATGCGCATATTTCAAAATGGTGAATATCTGAAACTTAATGAAGGTCAAAAGTAATATATTTGAAAGCATCGTATCTAAAAACCATACATTTTGACATCAACTTTGTGGCTGTATGTTATGTAGTTCTTGAGATATTGAAATACAGGTAGTAGACTTTGACGGGCGCCATCTTTAAAAATGGCGGATATAGGCATGTCGACGAAGGACAAATGTTACATTTTTGGAAATTGCTACCCACCACCCTATTTGATAACATAAACGCTACGGCTCTAGATGACGTTGTTTTTAAGAAATCGTTATATTTATATTAACGTCCGCCATCTTTAATAATGGCGGATGTAAATGACTGAGAAATCCAAATATAAAATATTTAAAATCTTTGCCCCCTAAAACATGCACATATACACAAAACTATAGCTCTACGTGTCAACGTTATTAAGATAAAGGGAAATTGAGTGTTTTTTTAAAATGGATCTGGAATGCCTCCTATCTTTAAAATTATGTCCTTGGTGTGTAGAACAGATGAGCCAAGTGTCTTGCTTTTATTCAAAAGTGTACAGTCTGTTCACCTATCCTCTGAACTAACCGCACCTCCTCCATATATACCGGAAAACACATTCATAATTACTTTCCTAATTAATCTAATCCATTTTAATACAGATTTTCCATTTATATTAATGCATTTTTGTTGTACATACTCTTGGCAAGACCCTGTCGCCACTGTAGCAATAGGTTATAAGAGGTCACCTTGCCATGCACCAAATACGACCTATCCGATGACAATTCCTTCTCAACAGACGCCCCCACAACTCCTATTAGGCCATTGCACCTTTGCAGTTCGTAAGACGAATCAGTTAGGAATTTAACAAATTTTGTATTTATACATATTAATTATTAGATAAACATTCACTGGTGATGGTTTAAGTGAAAAAGGCTAATTTACAATAATAATAACTTCTTTTGCGCCTAAATCCTCGGAAACCAAGCTCAGACGCGCATCAATAGTTAGTCAATCTCAGAATCGATTAAGCCATATTAAAGTCGTCAACAGATGGATCGATACGCCAGGGAGCTATGGTGGACACGCAAGGTTATAACCATTCTTCTTCTTCCCCTTGCTCCCTTGCGAGGTGGGGTCCACGGCATTTGGTAGCTTCTTCTAGTTTTCTTATCAGTTCTTTCCACCTCTCTCTCTCTCTTGTCCGTAATGGCCATCCATTCATGGCTGTTCACGCCAGCCCTCCCCATGTCTCGTTTTATGTTGTCGTTAAGGTTATAACCATTACTAAGACAAAATGTCAACTCCGCAACGACAGGTCAGGTTCACAATACATTGTTATGCTTATAAATATATAAAATTATTATGTGTGTCGATATGTACCAGGTCACCATTGAAAATAAGCATACTTTTCTGGTCACCAGTGAAAGTGAACATAGTTTTCAAACATTTGTTACGACATAGGTTTCCTATATCTACATTCGTTAACACGAAATGTGCAATAGCATGATTTTAATGAACAATGCAAAAACTTCACTTTTGCGTAAATAAACTGCAGAAGACTGCTTTGCTGTTCATTTTAATTTTAAGTTGAGGTGTTTGTAAATATGAAAAGTCGAAAAAGTAGCTTAAATCTGACAATTATTTGTAAAGAATAGAAACCCTGAAAGTATACCAATACCTGATAATGGCCCACACATAACCTACCCTGGAGGTGTGTGCTTGAGTGCAGTTCTAACATTTCCCACACCACCATTTTGCTCCATTTCAATTTAATTCTTTATTTCCAAATGAAAACAGATGCATACAACATAGGTACGTAATTATTTTAAAAGTATGGTTTAATTAAGTTAGTAACTAAAGGATATAAAAGTTACTTGTTATTAACAAAAGCATATAATTCTAAATACTTACGAAACCCATTAATCTAATTATATATACTTCAAATTATTGCCTAGTCCTTTGACTCAATATAAACAATTCACGCATTCTAAAACAAGACCACAATATGTCAGCCCTTAATCGGTGTAAATTTTCTGGACGCTAGGTGATCCAGAATTAACCGTGATATTGTGTGTGTGTGTGCGTGTGCTTATGCTTATGCGTGTCACTTGCCTATATAATAACACCACTACTTAGAATCTCTCCACAACGAACATAACAGTAATGAGACACAACTCTTAAAGACTAAGAGAAATGAAATGATAAATGTCTTTGAAACTTCGTATACTTAAACGTAATATTCTTGTCGAGTAATGAGCCAAATGTGGAGCCTGGTCACTGCGAACTCATGTCACTAAGACCGCTCAAAGTGGTCATTTTCGTGTCGCAGCCCGTCAGATGTTGCTGACATCACCACACGCAGGGCCGCTGAGCGCGCCCTATCCTTTAGCACTGCGAGCGGTGGTGCAGCCAGTTGTTTCAGACTGTACATGAAATTGCAATCGCGGAATTTAATATCTTTGATATCACTGTAAAGATTATTCTTATTTACAAGTTTGTTGCTGGATGTACAATGGAATTGTGTTAACGTTTTGAGTTATTGCCGTTTGAACATCGCGAATGCTCAACCTTGCAATATATCCGCTGTCGCATATACATTGCAGGATTAATCATTCGCGATGTTCAAACGGCAATAAATCAAAAACTAAAAACAAATCCACACACCTCCAGGGTAGGTTATGTGTGGGCCATTATCAGGTATTGGTATACTTTCAGGGTTTGTATTCTTTACAAATAATTGTCAGATTTAAGCTACTTTTTCGACTTTTCATATTTACAAACACCTCAACTTAAAATGAACAGCAAAGCAGTCTTCTGCAGTTTATTTACGCAAAAGTGAAGTTTTTGCATTGTTCATTAAAATCATGCTATTGCACATTTCGTGTTAACGAATGTAGATATAGGAAACCTATGTCGTAACAAATGTTTGAAAACTATGTTCACTTTCACTGGTGACCAGAAAAGTATGCTTATTTTCAATGGTGACCTGGTACATATCGACACACATAATAATTTTATATATTTATAAGCATAACAATGTATTGTGAACCTGACCTGTCGTTGCGGAGTTGACATTTTGTCTTAGTAATGGTTATAACCTTAACGACAACATAAAACGAGACATGGGGAGGGCTGGCGTGAACAGCCATGAATGGATGGCCATTACGGACAAGAGAGAGAGAGAGGTGGAAAGAACTGATAAGAAAACTAGAAGAAGCTACCAAATGCCGTGGACCCCACCTCGCAAGGGAGCAAGGGGAAGAAGAAGAAAGGTTATAACCTTGCGTGTCCACCATAGCTCCCTGGCGTATCGATCCATCTGTTGACGACTTTAATATGGCTTAATCGATTCTGAGATTGACTAACTATTGATGCGCGTCTGAGCTTGGTTTCCGAGGATTTAGGCGCAAAAGAAGTTATTATTATTGTAAATTAGCCTTTTTCACTTAAACCATCACCAGTGAATGTTTATCTAATAATTAATATGTCTAAATACAAAATTTGTTAAATTCCTAATTGATTCGTCTTACGAACTGCAAAGGTGCAATGGCCTAATAGGAGTTGTGGGGGCGTCTGTTGAGAGGGAATTGTCATCGGATAGGTCGTATTTGGTGCATGGCAAGGTGACAGGGTCTTGCCAAGAGTATGTACAACAGCAAATACATTAATATAAAGGGAAAATCTGTATTAAAATGGATTAGATTAATTAGGAAAGTAATTATGAATGTGTTTTCCGGTATATATGGAGGAGGTGCGGTTAGTTCAGAGGATAGGTGAACAGACTGTACACTTTTGAATAAAAGCAAGACACTTGGCTCATCTGTTCTACACACCAAGGACATAATTTTAAAGATAGGAGGCATTCCAGATCCATTAAAAAAAACCACTCAATTTCCCTTTATCTTAATAACGTTGACACGTAGAGCTATAGTTGTGTGTATATGTGCATGTTTTAGGGGGCAAAGATTTTAAATATTTTACATTTGGATTTCTCAGTCATTTACACCCTCCATTATTAAAGATGGCGGTCGTTAATATAAATGTAACGATTTCTTAAAAACAACGTCATTTAGAGCCGTAGCGTTTATGTTATCAAATAGGGTGGTGGGTAGCAATTTCAAAAAATGTAACATTTGTTCTTCGTCGACATGCTATATCTGCCATTTTTAAAGATGGCGCCCGTCAAAGTCTACTACCTGTATTTCCATATCTCAAGAACTACATAACATACAGCCACAAAGTTGATGTCAAAATGTATGGTTTTTAGATACGATGCTTTCAAATATATTACTTTTGACCTTCATTAAGTTTCAGATATTCACCATTTTGAAATATGCGCATTTTAATAGATGGCGACCGTCAAACTATATTATTTTCATATCTCAAGAACAATATAACATAGAGCCACAAAGTTGATGTCATGGTTTTTAGATACGATGCATTCAAATACATTACGTTTGACCTTCAGTAACTCTCATACATCCACCATTTTGAAATATTCGCCAGTTTTAAAGATGACGCCCGTCAAAGTCTATTATTTTCATATCTCAAGAACTACACAACACAGAGCCACAAAGGTGATGTCAAAAAATGTAAGGTTTTTAGATGCGATGCATTCAAACATATTACTCCTGACCTTCATTTACTTTCAGATATCCACCACTTTGAAATACCCGTTTTTTTGTAAGATGGCGCCATCAGAGTCTATTATTTCCATATCTCAAGAACTACATGACATAGAGCCACAAAGTCGATGTAAAAATGTATGTTTTTTTAGAATCGACGATTTCAAATATATTAGTTTTGACCTTTATTGACTTTCATATATTCGCCATTTTGAAAGATGTCGCTTGGCAAAGCTTGTTATTCCCGTATCTTCAGGCGACATATCCCAGATCCATGAAGTTGATGTAAAAACGTGGGCTATTTGATGCGACGAGGTTAAAGGTGTTACTTAGATATTCTCTAAAACGGGTAATGTAATTCCATACATTAGGTTATTGGCATGATAATGATGCCTACCTAAATCCACAGCAAGGATTCCCCAACATTTCACACATCCCGCTGACATCCAACGTATTTGCCCAGCATTGTGTAGAGCAAGTTGGCTTTTAAACATCGACAGTGTCCTCTGTAGCATTTCGTGAAGCCACACGTGATGATCGCACGGCAAGCTGTGCCTGCAGGTGGCAGTGTCATCCACTTCACCTCCTATTCAGGCAAGTCCCCATTTCGAGTCCAGCCAAAATCTACAGGACTGAGCAGGTGCTGTGCTTCCAACAGGGCCTTGCCCCAGACGTGGCCACCCTAATAAGTTCGGAGCAGGTGTGATTTTCCTTTCACAAGAAGACTGAAGAGACACAGTTTGTTCTTTGAGATTGTTTCGTTGACTGTGTTTGTGCGATCCTCCAGACGTTTCTTGAAGGAATGTTTGCGCTAGTCTTCTCCAAGTTTCTCCATCTTGCTGACGAAACCGACAACTGCTTTCTCTGTCACAAACCGTGTATCAAGAACTAGCAGATCTCCACTGGTGTTCGATAAAGGGTTGTCCATCTCTTTCATTGTCAAGATGAACAACGGTGGCAACATCCATGGTTTCGTACAGGAGAAATCTGTAATGTGGGTATATGTACGTGGCATGGAGAAAGTGGCGATTGTGAATGTTGGAGAACATAAAAAGTTTAATATTTGACATTTGACAAAAGCCTATCTTTTGATATCAGTTTCAAGGTTCTAGGATACGTAAGTCTTAACATACGAGAATATAGCATGCTTATTTGGGCGCCATCTTTCAAAATGGCAGATGTAGGAAAGTCAACGATGGTCAATAATAATATATTTGAAATCATCGTATCTAAAAAGCATACATTTTGACATCAACCTTGTGGCTCTAGGTTATTTAGTTCTTAAGATATGGAAATGATAGGCTTTGGTGGGCGCTATCTTTAAAAATGGAGGATATATGTATGTCAACGAAGGTCAATAATAATATCTTTGAAAACATGTTATCTAAGATAAATATTTTGACTTGAACTTCGTGGCTCTATATTACGTAGATATGGAAATAATAGGCTTTGTTGGGCGCCATCTTTAAAAATAGCGGATATAGGCATGTCGAAGAAGATTAGAAGTTTTTCTTCATTTTTCATTTGTTTAAGTTGCTATCCATCAAAATATTCAATAACATAAGCTTTACGGCTCTATGTGACGTAGTTTTTTATGATATCGTTAAATTTTAATTAACGACCGCCATCTTTAAAAGTGGCGGATGTAAATGTCTGAACAATCCAAAAATAAAATATATGAACCCTAAAACCTATACCTAGACACAAATGCTATAGCTATACGTGACACCGTTTTAAAATTTCGAGTAATTAAATTTGGCGGCCATTTTTGAAATGATTGTCATTTCTGAACGTAGCAAAATCTGAAGTGATTCAATCTTCAAAATGGTTCCCTTGGTATGTAGAATACATATGCAAAGTGTGTTGCTTTTATCCAAAAGTGCACAATTCCGTCATTCTTCTGCACCTATCCGCTGAACTACTTGGGAAATGTTAATCGCGGACTGGAAGTAAATAAAAAAGATAAGAGTCATCATCTGTTTCTGGGAAGGTAGACGACATCTGAATGCGAAGGATCGATCGTGGAATCTGAGATGACACAGGAGCCCGATTAGACGACAGTGCGAAAGAGTTCTACTTGACCTGCAAATCTTAGGGTAGGGACCAGGAGAATCAACTTTCATTATAGAAGTGAGGCTGGCTGGTTTTCGTTCTCTCGCCTAGTTTGTTCTCTGCCGCTTTGCTTCGAAGTAACATTGGATCCGGATTACACGGCGCCAATATCAACGAATAGTTGGACCTGTTGAGGGCATGCAAAACGCCTCCACTTGTCGCCTTGGCCGGGTTCTTTGACCATGACTAAACGCGAGAAAATATCGTGTCGGGGAGGCGGAAGTCGGACATTCTGATGCAGTGGCTTATCCAGCGATGATTAGTCTAGTCAAGTATTGTTTCGATGTCATTTCCAACCGTCTGTATCAATGACGCATTCTTCTCTTTCGACTGTTCGTCGGAACGCCAATGACCTCCACGGTGTGAGTAACTCTTGTGTTTGGAGCGCTGTTGCGATATCAGGGCAACCGCTGCTTTGAAGGCTCTGCCATATATGTTGCAGCATGCAACCGGTGCATGGTGCGTGGACCGGAATGTGACGTTGCTCACGGTCTCGTTTGTCCGGCGCTGCTCGGTGTAAGTTACGCCAGATCGAATTGCCGACCGCCACCAGGAACATTAAGCTGTATTACTTTCCCGAGTGTCGATTAGGGTGTTTGCTGCATTACTTTAGGTGACGTTTCGGAATATGCTTGTAGCGTTGTGTTTGGCCTCCCACCGCCTCTTTCCGCCAGCTTGACAAGGTTATGGCTTGCAGTTTGCCGTCAGATCTAGTCCTGGTGTAGCCCCTTCGGTTAGATTGACGGAAATAGACTGTAACACTCTTGCCATAAATAAAGTAAACATAGTGGTGTCAGTCGATGGACTTTGAGTGGAGCGTCGATCAAACAGTGTCACCGACACGTGATACATGTTCGAAATTGAGCCATACCGCAAACGTTATACAATATCAATGGTGGCTTATATCTATGTTACGTATATACTCATGGCCATGTCATATACCACTGGAAAGAAGCCTAGTGTCTCCCCGTAAATACGGGATACAACGGGGAACTATCATGTGGTGGAGTAAGTGTGGAGTGAAAGTCAAGCAAAGTCACCAGCAAATGATGAATGTTCAAAACTGCGCCATTCTACAAACGTTGTACACTTACAATGTTTGCACATCTGCTTTGCCTACCTACACTAGGCCATGTTATACACTTATGTGTATTGTATATCCGACAAAATGAGGCATTGCATGGAATTGTAAAGTGATGGTCTAACTGTGGAGTGAAGGAGTTTGAAAGTGAAGGTTGAATAAGGTCACCGCCAAAAGATGCGTCAACCAACATCACTACGTTTGATGAGTATTGCAGACACTTTTGCTGTTCCTCACATCATCAAGCATTCAGCTGTCTCCAACAGTATTGACCTCGTTTGGGACACCTGCTTCACCAGCGGGATCAAATAATCACAAAAGAGAAGCTTGGTAACGGAACTCTGGGGAAGGTAACATAGGACAAAAGGTGCCAATAAACTGGAAATACTTCCCTCGTGATGTTACCAACAAACAACAGCTATTTGCATTTTCTCCAACAAGTTTGCAAAGCTCCACTATCCATGGTGAGTGAAAGGAAGTGTTTGCCACTTCAGACACCTCAGCTGTCGCCAGTGCGACATCCAGTAGGACCATAAGGAACCTGACACGCAACTGTTGGACCTTATGCAAAATGGTTTGTTGTGGAAAAGGGATCAAAACCATGTTTGATACGCAATATAGACAAGTGTGCTCTTGTATTTCCGATCGTTAAAAGTTGTGAGCTTGTGACCTGTATGTCCAGCTGCATACATTAGGATAGCCTTTGGGCCAGGCAATAACGTTTTTCTATCTTAATGGCAACGGCACCCGTCATCCTCTGGGAAAAAAACAGTCTACGTCCTTGTCAGTTTTCAATACCGTGGGAAACCTAAACTTCATACCACAAAGGAACCACAGCATCCATACATCCATTTGGATCTGGATTCGCGACATTTCAACACCTGGAACACATCACCATTGTCCTCTGTGGCTTAAGTTGCAACGAGCATGGTCTCCGTCATCGATGCAATATGAGAGATATTCTGCCAAAGGAATAATATAATTAAGATATTCCAACACCAAGGATGCTCTGTTGCAGTATTCAGAGCATATATCATACCAAGCTTTTATTTGGTTGACCTGTCCACTGGTTCATCAGCAGACGCTCACTCCAGGTGGCTGGGGGTGGACATGGGACGTGACGAGGCTGTCATATGTACAATAATATATCAGTTAATTGATAAAAAAATATTTGGATACTAGTTTGAGTTTGGACCCTCAAAATGATATTAAAATTTTTAATTGTGCGCTTCCGCAAACGTCTTAAAATGACAGGGGTTGCATATATTTTCTTTAATAACAAAATGGCCACGTCATATATTTTGGAAAGATTATTGTCCTCCTTTCAAAATTAGATACGATGTGGAGCTATAGTAAGTGTGGAGCTAAAGTCAAACAAGATGACCGTGAAATGATGACTATTCGAATTAATGTTTGCAATACCGCGAACGTAGTGAAGTTACAATGATTCGATCTGTATCTACTTCATATCTATGGACACGTCATATACAGCGTGAAAAACCAATTTCTTCCCGTCAAAATGCGATTTGACATAGTGGTGTCAGTTGATGGAGTTTGAGTGGTATCCACACACGCACGCACGTACGCAAGCGCACACGCACGTACACATGCACACACACACACACACACACACACACACACACACACACACACACACACACACACACACACACACATTTTCTCACCCCATGGGTGATGCAAAAATTTAAAGTATAACATCACATGTTGACTAGACTACAATCTGCGGAATGGCACAATTTCGAAATTGCATCTTTTGACGGTAACCTTGTTCAACCTTCACTCCACAGTTATACTATCACTTTACAATTCCACGCCATGCCGCATTTTGACGGGGATACAATATGCATAGGTGTGTAACATGACCTAGTGTACGTAGACAAGGTACATATTATATGGTATACAAACATTGTAATTCGTTAACGTTTGCGGAATGGCGCAATTTCGAACATTTATCACTTGACGGTGACTCTGTTTCATCTTTGCTCCAAACAAACTCCATCAATTGACACCTCCATGTCATATCTAATTTTTACGGGACGAAATCGTTCTTTCACGCTGTATATGATGTGCCCATTCATAGAAATGAATAAGTACATAGTCATTATAACATTCGCGGTATTGCAAAAAGTTTGAATATTCATCATTTCACGGTGACTTTGTTTGAACTTAGCTCCACACTTACCATACCAGATAAAAGCTTCACATCGTACCTCGTTTTGACTGGGAGAGAATAAGCTTTACAAAAATAGTCATTTTGTCAGTAAATAAAGTAGATTTGCAACCATTGCAGAAGCGCACAATTTCGAAAATTAACCTTGTTTGACCTTGAATTCATGCTTACTGCTCCATCTGGCTATCCTGACAGGTCTCGTTGTGATGGTGATATCTACTGCTTTGAAATTATATATCATTTAGGTTTTTGTACGGGGAGTGGCATTTAAGTCGGTCGGTTAGATAGTGCATACCGCTCGCCTATTGAGGAGAAAACAAATCGTGAGTCTATGTTGGTTACAGCTAATTTGCAAATTCATGCGACACATTTGCATACTATAATTTGTTCACTAACGTAATCATAACCTGAAGACAAGCTTTTGGTCACATCACTTTGATTGTTTGGATGTTCACAATTCGAAATAGTCAGAAAAGTAGTATATATTTTAATGGCGGTAACGAATTAGCATATTAATGGGTTGATACAAAAACGCTCAAGTGTGCCTAAGTGGCATCAGTTGGATTATTGACCTAGGTTAGAACGTCACAAAAATGCAAAAAAAACATTGTGTGGACCATAATGCACACTTCACTGGTCGACACCAGGACTACTTTGATAAAAATCCCTAGATCCACTATACAGTAATTTAGTTGCACGGTAGAATTTAAACTGGGAGAAAAAGAACAATGTGATTTTATACAACATATTATAGACACGTTAAACATTTAGACAACAGAACTATTGATGTTATATATTTTCAACAACAATTATTTTATTTGGATAATGTTGGCCACTTCCATATAAAATTAAAACTAAACACCAAGGGATCAATGTTAGTAAATAAGCATCCATGTAGCAATTTACTAGTCAAAATTGTTTCTGAATCTCTGAATTAATATTTGACAACAATTAATAATGAAGTGTGCAATGTAACATAATTACGCAGTTGTGGTCAAGTTGAGTATGTATGTAAGATAGAAAATTATATATATTTTAAACTTTCCCATACTGCAGTTTCCATGAATGAATACTTAATCATTTTGACATTTCACACAAGATCAGTTTTATGTAAAATACGTCAAAACATATTGATTCGAAATTGAATTTTTTCACCCCGATGTCTCAGTGGTCCCTTGCTTTAATGATGACTTAGTCATTCCTGTTTATGACATACTGCCTAACGATACCAAGCACAGGTTTCAGAAGATATAGAAGGTGCTCCGTAAGTATAATTATAACAGTGATATTTTAACTTACAAGCATGTTACAAATTACACCCTCCTTTTTGAACATTTAGCAAACATATATAATTACCGGTACACGTGTAGTACCACATAGCATGTTAAGCTGAAACCAATCAGAGACACCAATGTTGAAGGTCATTGATTTATTGATAAACACTAGTAAAACATGAATAATAATGACATTTCAGAATTCCAGCTTGACGCGTTCAAGAGAGTACACTGTACTCAGAATATGTTGATTTTATTCTGTAACATTAACAAATTAATAAACACTGTTCAGGCTCGATCAGCTTCACAAATTCCTTGTTTTTAAATGTCTAATTACTTTTGCTGATACTCTTCATTCTTCTGAACTATAATAATTAAAGCAAATGAACCGACATGTACTTAAATGATAAACCACTGTTAAAATAACCTATGTCAAAACTTAACTGTATCATACAAATATGTAACACAAAAGATAAATAGTATATGACTACTCTAGTATCTATGTTACAGCCGTTACATAAACAAAGTTTCACCAAGTTGTTACTACTTCACCCACAAAGAAGTTCAATCTTTAAAGAGGTTTTCTGTTTGCTTCTATCATAGAATCATGCTATAAAGTCTAAACTATATTTATTATAATATGCTGGCTGCCGAAATGTTTTTCAATTAACAATTTGTTGTTCTTAGTGTTGTTGAATTGCGAGTGTTTCAGGAGGAAACATTTGGTTTACATGGAACAAGCAACCTTTAAAAGCCTTGTTTCCAAAGCCATGATGATTGCATAACTGACCTTACAGGCTCCTCCAATCAGGTCATCGCCTTCCTTGCAGTTAGCCAAGATTTGAGAGATAACATAGCTCTTGTGTAAACGTTGAACTAAAATGTTAGTTCTGCCTCACTAACACAAATTTATGGCAGTCAGTTTGTTAGAATGCATATAGTTTATAGTGTACAACATGATTTTACAATAAAAACCAACTGAAAACCTCCTCTAACAGAATATTGACATGCCACAGACGGATGGGGAGATTCTGAATTCCTATGGAGATGTTTTCGACTTGTTTCAAATTTTGATTACATAATTATCTGTACACAATCATGCTCCATATAAAACCACATGTTCACTTAGATAAATTTGTCCCCAAATCCAGCAAATGTTAACAAAGCAAAAAATTGCAATCATTTAGTAACATTCCCCCAAATCCAGGTAATTTTAACGAGGTTCAAAACTGTGGCAATGTAACCGAAACAACTTCACAAATTAACAGAATTAGTTATTTGTGCCAACCTGTGCATGTGGGCTTTACAGAAAAAAATTATGGTTTGATATGATGAAAAAAATTAGCTAAATCCACCACATTTTACCTGTTAATATTGCAGGTGTCTACCAATACACAAAACAGGATACCTTGGCCTTCCGATGCTCTGCTCTGGCTGCATCTACAGGTATAAAGTATATTGCAAAAACTTGGGATTTGTTACGAGAACAAATACTGAGTGAACCGACCTTTGGCAGAAATTCCATAATTTATGATTTGACATACTCAACAGTTTGTTAAATGTTACTAAAACTATATTTGTCTCGTGAACTTTCACAGCATCTAAATATAGATATTAGAAAACAATACGTAGATTACATCCTAATTGGGGATAATATGTATGTACCCAAACCAAAGGTAATAACAGCCGTGCTATTACAATAGCAAGACACTGCTCAGTGCCTCAGTTCCTCCAACTAACAGTCACAACACAGAATCTTCCTAATCATATCCCTTCTTAACAAAAACAAAATCAACAGAAACATTTTTCCAACGTATCGACGTGTTGAGTTTAACATGTGACATAAACGACTCGAAACTATCAAATATATAATGTTACACCAACATATTTTGATAAATAATTTCAAGAATACCTGTGAACTGCATAGATGTGTAAACTGCAAGCCATTTTTTCTCTGGTGGTTCAGTTAATTAAAAAGCAATGCTGTAATGGAACACAAGTGAAATTTAGCTAGAATCCAACTTTCTGGCTAACTCTGTTGATCCAATCTTTGTTGGGGATACATCATTGTTTCACTTCTGTGTTCATAGTAAGTAAATAGGCCAGTAATTTTGAGGTGGCACCTCCTTTCTAGTTATAAACAGTGAAATGGACACATTTAAGGACCGCAACAGTTGTGCTCGTCAGGGGGGATATATTTCTGGTGACTGGCAGACACTGATGGCACGAGGGTGTGTCACAGAGGAAAGGTTCCCCTGCGTAAGTAGACACAAACTTTTTGTTTTTGTTACTTCTAATCCGTTGGGGATCATGTTGATTTTCTTGAAAAAGTGTAAGATTTTACAAAAACTTTACACCAGGTCAGTGACAGGACGAACAACAACTTGTGCTGTTGTGATCAAATATAAATCGTTACTGGACATACAGAATAAAAAAATGTTAACGTGGAAAAAGAAACAATACGTATGCTATCAGTCCATTTTTCTACATCAAGTACGAATGTGAGATCTTGTCTATGTACACGTCTTCAAACATTCCTCCTCAACTTTCACAAGTTACGACTTGTTGCGTTCGCCATCTTCTAATCAACACACTTCCGTGCAAAATACGAGAACATTCACC